>PVKU01008067.1:0-78292 GCA_004027475.1 Anoura caudifer | reverse complement strand
GCTCAGATGAATTAGCTCTGGGGCCCTGGTCTATTCTCCCTTTTGAGCCATCCTTGGTTTTGTTTTTTGTTTGTTTTTGTCTGGTTGCAGCTGTTGCGTATGAGGGGCAGAGCCTTAGGTGTTCACCAGGGCAGGGCAGTCCAGTAGCTGGGTTGTGATGCTGGATGTGGGGGCCGGTCCGAGAGGGAACAATGGCGTTTGCTCCATGCTCTCTCATGGATTCCAGTCCCTTCAGCCACTTTCCCCTAGCAAATTGGGCCCTTCTGGTGCTGATTTCCGTGTGGGTGGGCCTGCACACTCTCCAGGACCCTGTGGGTCTATCCAACGAACTCTCCTGTGAGGCTGGGACTCCCTCCCGGCATCTCAGCCCCTACAAGTGTTTTCAATGGGTGCTTTTAGGCTTCACTTCCCAGTGCTGGGGCCCTGTGTTGCACAGTCTGTCTTGCTGCCCATTTTTGCCTGGTTTATCTGTGTGGGAATGTGTGTCTGCAGTCCGCCACCTTGTGCGCCCCGCTTGGTCTCCTCATGTTGGGCAATGCCGCCACCTATGCACCTGGAGTGACTGAGCACCTGGGACCACCACCGGCTCATCCCGCCGTGATCTGACTCTATGGGGCCAGTTGACTCTGCCCCTCTTACTGGTCCAGGGTGAATCTTTGTTGTCAGACTCCTGTACAATTCAATTTTCTCTCTGTTCTGGATGGGTTTTCTTTTTTTTGGTTCTATATTTTTGTTGTCCTTAATCTTGGTTTTGAGAGGAGACACAGCGTGTCCAGCTACTCCTCCATCTTGGCCAGAAGTCCTCAGAACTCTTTTTATATTAAGGATAATAGACCCAGGTCGGCCATGTGTATTGTCACTATCTTATCTGTGTTTTTAACTGAGATCACTATTCATTTTAACTTAGACTAAAACCTTAGTCACATAGACAGCTTGAAGGAAGTGAAATTTGAATTTTAAATGATACAACATTTAAAAAGAAATGTAGTCAGTAATATGTTTTTGAACTCACAAATTTAAGTCAACCTAACAAACACTTCAAGTAGAAGTGAGAGCCTCCACTCCAAATTGGATGCGAAAACAAGACCTGCCCCTGAGAAGCTGGCACAGATGCACTCATGCCCCAGGTCCCCAGCCCTGGTGGTGACAGGGCACAACAAATGGAACCTGAAAGGCCAGTTCTGCAGCCAAGAGTTATGTCCCCTTAGGTGGGCGCAATAACCTCCCAAGCCTTATGTTCCTCATCTGGAAAATGGGGACAATACTAACCACAGGGTCCTCGTGAGTACCTGTGGGACTTGAGCAGATACCAGCTCAAAAGAGTGAACCAGTGGGGTTTGGCTGTTGTTATGGATGCTGAGCCCCACCCTGGGGCAGCACTGGCCCACTAGAAAGTATAAACAGGGATATCAGGCAAGCCCTTCACAGTGAAACCTGTTACCCATTACCCTGCGGATTCAGACCCTCCGTCTCATTGTCCTTGCAGAACAATATTGTAAAACATTTCCCAAGGGTAATGGGTAATAGAGTGTAGCACAACTCCAGTGAAGGACTCCGATTCACCTGGGTCTGAATCCTAATTCCACCACTCACTGGCTGGTCCACGTTGGGCATGTGCTCTTCTCTCTGCCTGGGGTGCACATCACAGGTGTTGGCAGGTGCCTGCTCACCTAGCATCCTATCAAGATCTCCATGACCCACTGCCCTGTCTAGGTAGCACCTTTTTCTCCTGCTGTCTTTTCAGCCTGATTTCTTTTCTTAGGACACAACAGCCTATGACACACTTGTTCCCCTGTTTAGGGTCTGTCTTTCTCCATTAAAGAGCAGCGCTGACAGAGAGCAATGTCATCTCCTATGTCACCTGCTGTAACCCCAGCCCCTAGAACAGTTCTCCCATTTAAGGTGTACAATTCAGTAGTTTTTAGTATAGTCACAGCACCACAATCCGTTCTAGAATATTCTTAGTCCCCTAAAAATGAGCCCTTATTCATTAGCAGTCACTCCCCATTCCCCCTCTGCTAGCTCTTGGCAATCACAAATCTACTTTCTATCTCTATAGGTTTGCCTATTCTAGACATTTCCTATAAGGGAATCATATAGTATATGGTCTTTTTTGATCAGCTTTGTTTACTTAGCGTAATGTCTCCAAGGTTCATCCACATTGCAGCAGGGGTCACTAATTCATTCCAAAATAATGTTGCAAAATATTATTCTATTTGGATATGCCACATTTTATTTGTCCTTCAGTTAAGGGACGCTTGGGTCATTTCCACTTTATGGCTCTTGTGACTAGTGGCGCTGTGAATATTTGCGTGCAGGTTTTGTGTGGACATTTGTTTTCAGCTCATTTGGATAAATACTTAGGAGGATGATCGCTGGATTATATGGTAAACTGTGATTAGCGTTGTCATTTGCAAACTGTCTTCCAAAGCAGCTGTACCGTCTTGCGGTCTCGCCGGCAGTGAATGACAGCTCCTGTTGCTCCGCGTCCTCACTAACATTGGGGGCTGACAGGGTTTTGGATTTTAGCTGTTCTAATGGGTGTGTTGTTTTAATTTGCATTTCTGTAATCTCACATGCAACTGAACATCTTTTCATATGTTTATTTACCAACTATACGTCTTTTTTGGTGAGGTGTCCAGATCCTTTTCTCCCTCCTTTTTTTTAAATTTTGGAGTTTAATTAGCTCTTTGTATGTTTTTGGATGCAAGCTCTTATTCAGTTATCTTTCTTGCAAATATATTTTCCCAGTCTGTGGCTTATCCTCTCATTCTTTTAACCTTTGCCCATTTTTAAATGCTGTTGTCTTTTTATTAATGAGTTGTAAATTTCTTTATATATTCTAGGTACAAGTCTCTTATCAGGTATATGATTTACAAATATATTTTCATATTGTGTGGGTTGTATTTTTACTTTATGGTATTCTTTGCATTGCAAACATTTTTAATGTTGATGAAGAAAATATCTCTATTTTTTTTTGTCACTTGTGCTTTTGGTATCATATCTAGAAGACTTGCAAACCATTTGACTTGAAAGAGTAACATGTACAAATGTTAACTGTGGTCCTTACGGTTCCGTGTGGCTTTGGTTTGACTTGGGGGAATATGAACAAGCTTAGTCAGACAGTGTATGTTTTGAACTTACCTTTAACCTGTGAACATTCAAATCTCCCTGGTCTGTGTTTCTTTTTAAAATCCTTTTAAACAGAGCTTGTGCAGAGGCCTGGGCAAGGGGAGGGCATGCCGCTGAGCAGGAGGAGAGACAGCAGTGGGAGAACAGAGAAAGGAAGAAGATCACAGACAGCATTGAAGCCTTGGCGATGATCAAGCAGCAGGCTGCAGAGAGGAAGCTGCAGAAGGAAAGTCTGGAGAAAGGTATGCGTCCACGCCCAGATGGCACCCAGGGCTCTGTTTGGGTCAGAGATCCATGCTGCCAAACTCACAGTCTTTCATCTCCAGGATTTGGTGGGGGTTATTTATTTATTTTTGGGACCACACCCAATGCCCCTGGCCAGCATTTGTTGGAGGCTTCTAGGGAGTGCGCAAGTCCTGGGTGGGCCCGGGTCCAGCCCGATGCAAGGCCGCCGGGTCCTGGGAACGGTGCTCAGGGCACCTTCATTAGTAAGAAGCCCCTTCCTTGCCCTGTACTGCAGAGGAGCAAGAGTCTCCATGTATATTTTTAAGTGACATCTATTGTTTTTCACCTAATTACAAAACGTGAACACACTACACGTGGAAAATCACAGGAATAACATAATCGCAGCAAGAACCAACCAATATTTAGTGTGGGTGTTTCCTGGCTTTTCCCAGGCATGTATCACGTATGTGTTTTATAGAAAAATGGTATAATTATATTGCTTTCTGCCCACTCTTGAATTAGCATAATATATTTTCCATAAAATAGACTTTCTCCCTCAGCATGATTTTTCTTTCTTCAACTTTTTATTTGAATATTCTTTAAATTTGCAGGAAAGCTTAAAGAATAGTAAAATGAACAGCTATATTGTATCTTTAGGTCAAATGGTTTTTAACATTTTCACACGCACGCACTTTCCTGTTCTTCTGAACCATCTGAGAGTAACGGCAGCCATCCATCGTGCCCTTAAACCCGTGTGCTTCCACGCACATCTCCCAGCTTCCTGCGTTCTTTTCTTAATGGCCATGTCTTGGTCCATGAGATAGATGACCTGAGTGACATTTGGCTGTTTATTTAGCAGTCATAGAAAGAGATGAACACCCCCACGGGCAGTTCTTTGCCGGTCCCTGACAGTCCCCTGGGCTCACTCAGCAGTTCACTGCATGTCCCCAAGTGGCCTGCAGAAGCCCTTGTCCTCCCAGGGCGTTTCCCTGCCCACCTTTGGACTTTCCTTGTCCAGGGAAGGTGCTGGCGCCAGAGGAGACTGAGACCGTGGGTGTCGGTGAGGAAGGGAAGGGAGAACCTCGTGAGAATGGAGAAAGGCAGCAGAAAATGGAGCTGTTTGTCAAGGAGAGCTTCGAGGCCAAGGATGAGCTCTTCCCAGAAAAGTCGAGTCTCCTAGAGGAGCTGCCTGCAGATGTCAATGCCAAAATTGAGGACCGGGGTCCAGGAGGGGCGCTCCCAGCAGAGGCCCCCAAGCCAGTCACCGTGGGAGCTACCTGGGAAGGTAATGTGATGGAAACAGCCCAGGTGCTGGCTCAGGGCAGCACTCCTGGAATCGAAGCCTTGGAGTCAGGAGCACACATCTGTGGGCCCTGGGGCAGGTTCCACTTCTGGTCGCTGTTTCTGTAAGGTAAAGGGCACAGGTCGTCTCGCTGGTCTAGGGCGGTGCTGCTCACAGAAACGTAACAGGAGCCAGGACTAGGTTCTTGCATAGTCACACTAAATGAGGCAAAAAGAAATGGGGGAAACATGAACAATATAGTTTATCTAACTTGATATATCTCAAATTTAATCATTTAAATCAATATAAAATTACTAAGGAGATACTTTACTTGTGTGGGGGCTGGGGCGGGGGTGAGAGCACTTAGGTCTTCAGATCCAGTATGTGTTTGACACCCAAACAGGGCATCATAATCCAGAGGCTAACTTTTCCACAAAGTGAAAGGGAGTCCTACTAAAAGGAGCAAGGTCTTTAATCCTGCTTCAGCTTTTGCATTTAATTAAAAATAAAAGCAATTATATTGTGGGAGGGGAGGGTGGTAGGTGGAGGTAAAAGAGAGTATAAGGGGGATAAATGGTAGTGAAAAAAATACAATAAAAATAGATTAAAAAACCAATGAAATAAAATTAAAAATCAAACATTCAGTTCCTTAGGAGTACTGGCCACATTGTAAGCACTCAGTAGTCATCTGTGGCTCTGGCTGCCATAGTGGGTGAGGCAGATCTAGAAAAAGGACCCCAGCAGGTTCTAGCCAAGGTCCCTGGGTCCTGCCAGCTAACAGATGAACACAGGTCTTGTCTGGGACGCTGTCCTGTCACTGTGGCATTTGTGAGGATGAGCCAGACCTGGAACTTGTGCGGTCCACAGGGCCTAGGAGACAGGGGTTCTGTCCCCAGCCCATGAAGTATTCGAGGTCTGTTTGGGGACTCCAGCTGGTCAGGCCCAGACAGAAGTACTCCCGAATGCAAGCCCCCACCATCTGGGAGAGACCTGGGAGAACTGCGGACTTAGGTGTTAACATACATGTTTCCTGCCTAATCACTCCCTTTCCTGTAATTTCTCACTTTGGAGCCGCAGCAGAGTTTTCTATGAGTGAAACCAGCCTTTGCCTCACCGAACAAAGGCCACATTCCAAAAGGAGCGGGTTAACTGCAGCACCTGTAATTAGCAGATGCTGGTGATTGAGACAAAGGCAGCTCTGTGTTTATCCAGCAGGCGTGGGCACTCAGTGAAGGCCACGGCTTCACAGGCCGCCTTGTTTGGCCTTCCCAACAACCTTACAAGCCAGGAGCATCACTGCATTTTTGGAGTTGGAAACAAGCTCAGAGAGGTGCAGTAACTTGCTCCAAGTCGCAAAGCAAGTCAATGGTGGAGTGCGCTGCGGGCCTGGGGTCATCCACGACAGCAACCACGAAGGCCCTCAGCTTCTTTCCGTGTTTTAGCCTGAACTGGTGCCCCGAAGGGGCTCTTTGAGTCGAGCTGGACATGGCCAGTGCTCCGGTCGGATGCACTGGGATAATGTGCACTGGGATAAGTTGGCCATTAATCTTTCATGTGGTGACTGGAGCCATGAGACTGATGAGAAAGCAGAGAATGGAACCAAAGACACAGCCTTGGGAAGTTTGAAGAGCGGGGGCCCTGACCGAAAGGTGGGGGTTTGGGTGTTGGGCATTGTCCAGGAAAGTGAAAGGTCGCTGGTTCAGTTCCTAGTCAGGGCATAGGCCTGGGTTGCGGGTTTGGTCCCCAGTCAGGGAGCATGCAAGAGGCAACCAATGTTTCTCTCACATCCATGTTTCTCTGCCTCTCTTTCTCCCTCCCTTCTCCTCTCTAAAAATAAAATCTTTTTAAAAAAGAAAGAAAAGTGGGGGTCTGGAGGAGAAAGAGGAACCCCATCTGGATTCCATATTTATTCCCTAGCCAACACTGAGATAGTTTAACAGGTCTCCCTAATACCTGTGCAGTGGGAGGGTCGTGTGCCCTGAGGGACAGGCAGTCCAGAAAGGTGGTAGGTTCAGCTCTTCTGGACGGAGCTATGAAACTTGGCTCTCCAGCTTCCTCTTCTCCGGCTGCCCAGTTGGCCTTCGATGCTATTGCCTTATTCAGTCTCCCCTTGACCATCAATCATGCCTTTTCCAAGTTTCCTGCATATTCAACATTGATTCCTGGCTGGCACTTCCATCTTGTCCGAGTCATTTCTAGGCTCTAGAAGGGGGCAGTTCTCTCCTTTTCCCTTTCCTTTCTTTTTTAGATATAACCCCATCCTTATTTGGGGTTCTCACAGCTTCTGCCACAGGGACTGACTTTTCAGATCCAGGAGGGTTTTGTCCTTCCTCTTCTCTTGGAATCCACCTTGACCTTGGCCTTGTTGATCTGACCAATGCGTATAAAACTAACTCCAAGTTTAATAACTCTTCGTTGTTGTTCCTTAGAGTCAGCTCCCCAGATTGTAGCCAGTGAAAGTGCATCAGGCGCAAAACTTGATGGAAATGAAGATTTGGAAACCATTACACTGGAGACAGAGAAGAAGCTCTTCATCGATGTATGTCAATAGTTGCGTGTGGAGATAAGTGTCTGTTTTACCACCTGTAAAACAGGTGATCTGATACAGCCCTCAAAATCCTCACTCCCCTAAGTGTGGTCCTTGGGCCAGCAGGCTCAACATCGCCTGGGAGCTAGTTAGAGTGCAGAATCCCAGGCCCCACCCAGACCTACTGATCTGAATCTGCATTTTGATAAGATCTCCCTGGGGTGATGTACAAGTTCAAGACTGTGAAGTGCTAGCCCAAATGATTTCCTTTGAACTATGTCTACAAAAACTCTTGATTTGTTTCCCCCAAAGAAGTTACATTGCTAAGCCATTCTCTCCAGCTAGCCTTATACCTAATGATGAGAAAGTTATTTTATCATCAGAGCCTCTGACCTATGGATAGCTGCCCAGCAAGCAGCTGATGCCATCTTCCCATCCTGTGGCCGCTCTAGCTTCCTGATGTGACTGTCCAGTGTCTGGTGCCCTGATGCCGGTTCAGTGAGGGCCACCTGACCTAATTGTAGATTGCAGCCTCACGCACCCTCTCCTTCCTGGAGCTCTTCCTGTTCTGATAAGTCTTCAGTGCTTTGGCCCCGGAATGAGCACCATGAGAACTCACACATGTTGTCTCCCCCTGCCCCCCACCCTAGGAACTGGAGTTTGGTGAGGCAAGGAGTAGGGAGGCATTTCCCACACCCTTAGCCTCACACCTAGTGGGCAGTTGGTGCTTCCTCTGCTCAGCCATGCATCTCTGCCCATGAGTGAGCTTCTGCCATTTAAATCCATGAGTGCAACTTTGCTCCCTGCCCACTTCCTTGATAAATTTCTAAACTGTTTCATTCCTAACTTCACAATTTCACATGGCTCAATAAGACAAACTGAGTGGGTTTTAATTCTCTGGGTCTGTGTATACTAAGAAACAACAACTAGGCAATTGATATCTAGCATTTGAGAACCAAATGTATACAGGACAACTAACAGCTAACCCTTACTGTTCTTATTCTTTGTTGAGCACTGTTCTAAATACATCTTGTATGGATTTACCCTTCCAATAACTCTGACAGGTTGGTACTATTCTCATCCCCATTTTATAGATGAGGAAATTGAGAAACAGAGAGGTTAAGCAACCTGCCCATGGCTACACAGCTGGGCAACAGTGGAGGAGGAATACTAACCCGGGCAGTCTGGCTCCAGAGTTCACACATCCAGCCATACATGGTGCTGCCTGCCTTGCATGCTGGACCAGTTGCTAGAGATAAAGACACCAAAGCACAACACAAAAGCCCTTCTAGTATTGGGGAGGTCCAAAATATGCTCACTTTACACCACATAGAATCCTGAGACTAATTTGTACATATAAGGTACATTTGGTTTGGGCCCCATAACATCCCCCCAGGTAACCTGGCTGTATGTCTAATGACAAAGTCAAGGGCAGAAAGATGTGAAAATTCTTCAAACATGTCACACCTTGCAAATCTCATGCAATGATCAGGTCCGGATACTTGAAGTAGCCCGTGTGTGCGTGGTGAGCGTGTGAGGGGTTGCCCTGTGGTTTGGGTTATTCTCTATTTTTCCGTCCATGCTTTGCTTGCGTGTGACTCAGGCTTCCTTGACTGTGTGGAGGCATCTGTCTCACCTCCCCAGCGTCCGTAGTGTGCATGCCCTCCTGGTGACATGGGCTTATTTGCTCTTTCAGGACCTACCTGACTTAGAAGATGTGGATACAGGCGAATCTCTAGAAGACCAAGACAAGGCTATAACACAGGTTTTCCCCAAATCAGCATAATTTCCCCTTTCGCTTCCAGTCTTGTCATTTACAAAGTATATCCCCTTAATTCAAAAGTAAAATGCTCTCTGTGCTGAAACAATTGCATACCCTCTGTATTGTTACCTTTCAAAAGCAAACATAGCTGCCGACTGTTACTTCTTTAAGGTTTTATGATTAGCCACTGGGGTTTTCTTGAACATATTTTATCACTAATATTTTTTATTATTTTTTTATCTTCACCCAAGAACATGGTTATTAATTTTAGAGGGAGGGGGAGAAAGAAAGAAGAGAAACATCAATGCGAGAGAGAAACATTGATCACCTGCCTTTCGTACGTGCCCCAATTGGAGACTGAACCCATAATCTAGGCATGTGCCCTGACTGGGAATTGAACCTGTGACCTTTTGGTTTACAGGATAATGCTCCACCAATGGAGCCACACTGGCCAGGGTTATCACTTATTTTTAATCACTATGTACTCACACAATTACCTGACATTTTTCTGCCCTTCTGATGTATTTATATGCCTATCTTATACATGTCTGTACTATAGTGATACATAGGGAAGGAAAGGAGAAGGGAGGAGGAAGGAAGCATGTACGGGGCCCGATGGGGAGTTCTCCCAATCTGACCTGACCCTCCTGCCTCCAGCTATGCTGAAAACCTGTGTGCCAGACCCGGGCCTCACAGGACAGGAAAGGATAGGAAATAATCTGTGCAGGACCTCATCACTGAGGAAGGGACACAGTTCCCATAGGGCCTGGCCTCTGAGGGGCTAAGTCCAGGGGGCTCTGGGTTAGGTGCATGCCAGCCAGAGGTTGAGGCACAGCGACTGAGCCAATTTAGGGCCCTGGGGGCATGTAGGTGTAGCCAGAACAGAGTGGGCAGTGTGGAGACCCAACAGAGGGTGAGAAAGAAATGCAGAGGTGGTTGTGGAGCTCACAACTCTGAGGCTCAGAGATGGCTAAGGGTATCCGTCCTGAGACCCAGATGTCCAGGGGGGAGCTGTGCTCCCTGGGCCCTTTCTCCGACGTAGCAATAGAGTATTTTGTGCTAGGAAAAAAGTGGAATCAGTATTGAGCATTTTAGAATGACAATTGTGAAAGTAGTACGTCTTTTTTTTGACAAGCAGATGTGCTTTCCAAAGATTACAACCATCTCAAGCCTGAGTGATGACAGTGATCCCGAACTGGACTACAGCTCACTGCCAGCCTTGGACAGCACACCCACAGACAGCCTTTCAAACATATTTGCAATCTCCAAGGACACCTCCAGGAAGACTGAGACATGCTGTGCACACATATTCAAAGCAGCAGCAAAGAGAGGTTTGGAGACCCAAAGCAGAGACTCCAAGTCCTCACGCCCGCTGATTCAGGAGCTCAACAATGATGAGCCTTCGGGCCAACCACTGCCACCCCCAACCTGTGAGAAGGACCCTGCACCACCCTCTTCCAGTGAGGATGGGTGTGGGGACCTACTTCCGGCCTCTCCTCCAGGTAATGCCACCCTACTCTCAAGAGCACGGGAGTCAAAAGCTTTGGCAGTGGGGAAATTAACCGCTGACCACCCAGACCATGCAGGGGATAGCCACCTGAGCCTGCTCTTGGAGAGGGTCCCTCACAACTGAACACAGAGATGGTTGTGACCACATTTCTAGCTTTATGCCTCTTTGAAGCTGCCAAGTCAACCCATTCCTGGGGACTGGCATCTGCGGGCTACTTAGAACTGTGCAGATCTTTGCAGGCTTGTTTAGCAGGTGTAGATGGGGCTGGAGAGCCTGCATTTTCACCCCCTTCCTCACATCCCAATCCTTAGCTTTCCCAGACCAAGAAGCTTCTAAGGGAGGGAGGGGACTGGTGACACCACCACTGGGAACATGGGACAATTGAGGGTGAAGCAGGCCTGAGATTGTGGCCTCTCCACAGTGAAGGTCCAGAATCAGGTTGCATGATGTGTGACAGTGCTGGCAGGAACAGGGGGTTCGCCAAGCAGGGACAGTGTCCACAGCAGTTGGAGCAGGGGGGACAAACGAAGCCACAATGTGGCACATCAGCCTGGCCTGGTGATGGGGGCCTGCGTATGGACCGGGGAGATGCATTTCCGCAGGAAGCTGGCTGGTGCTTACGATAGCAAGCAAACCAGGAGTTTGCACAGCAGCTGCCTTGGGAACAGAGGGGGGCACCTGCTGAACCCAGATAAGCCCTGCTCTCACTCGATGCTTTGGCAGCCAGGTCTCTCTCTGAATGCCAGCTTGCATGGCTGGCGCAAGGCCTGAATGCGGGAAGAATCCAGAGGATGACCATACTTCCCAAGAATACTGATCACCTTCTTTGCTCTTTAGAAACCAGCACAGACAGTGGTGGAGTGTGGTCCCACACGAAGCCTGCAGAGCCTGCAGTTTCCGAGGCGGGAGGAGACCAGGAAGACATTGAATTTGGTTTGGACTGAACCCCTCTGCACTTGAACACGGAGCCAGTGGCTGGGTGCAGGTCACCCCCAGGCTGGGACCCCCTTCCTTCCTGCAATTCCTGAGTGCTGTGGGGTCTTGGCTGTGACCTGTGCCCATCACACAACTCATCTCCTATGCTCTCAGCCCCTTCACGTGCTGGGTAGCACCGGGTTCCTTGTTCTTGAAGCATGACCCATTTCTCACAGTTGCATATGGTACAACTGTGAATGTCTCACTTGAACATTATAAACAGTTCAGTATTAATGTGACATGTGCTATTGGATTATTATAATATCTCCAAGTCACATGTGAGCTATTTCATCAGGTACCCTGAGATAAGACCATTCCTCTCACAAGTGATTAGAAATCTAGCCCAAACCCTAGCGTCCTGTGAAATTTCAAGTGGGTGTTTTCCTCACAGGCGAGCAGAATCTTCCACCAGAGCCACAGAGCTTTGAGGAAGTGAACTTTATGCATCAGACACCAAAAACTACATAAGTGGACACCTCCCAGTCCTAGATTCTTTATCACTCAGAACCATGTTCAAGTGGTAAGTTTACTCAGTCCCTAAAGGCAGGTCCAAAGCATCTCTCTCATGGCAGAAACTGCTCAACACATACAAACTAGCCCAGGGCAGCTGCTGACGCCCACCGAACTAGCAGCTGCTCAGTGTCCCGTTTCACTGTCTTGCCCTGTCACTGGGGACACAGCCTGCGTGAGCTGAAGCCCACGGCCTGACTGCAGCACAGCGCTGCTCCTGGAGGGAACCTGACGACAGACCTTCAGGTCGGGTCCACCAGGTCTTGTCATCACCCTGCCTTTGTTAGTATCTTCAGGCAAAACAAACCACAAGAAATTTCTGTCCTTCCAACTTGGCTCCCCATCATCTGTGCATGTCTCCAGCCACAGTGGCCTTCAGGAAGCAGAGAAGCCTGCACCCTGAGACTGTTCCCAAAGTTTCAGTCACAGAAGAAAGCACAGCTGGTCCAGGACCAGGGACTCCACGGAGGTGGGGGAGCAGCTTTCTCAGGCCCTCAGAAGCCCATGCGGGGCTTCTTCCGGCGTGGCTGAGAGCTGGAGAGGACAGGTGCCCGCTGCCTAGAGTGGGTGGTACGGAGGCTGGAGGTCTGGGAAGAGGGCATGGCAGCACGCCCCAATGTGTCCCTCTGGAGTGACAGTTTGGCTGCACAGTCTTCAGGGGTCTGTTGTCTGCAAGGGGTGGTCCGGATGCTGGAGGTCTGGGAAGGGGGCTCAGTGGTACCTCTCAGGGTATCCCTTTGGCATGGCAGCTCAGCTGTGCAGTCCCGGAGAGTTTGCTGCCTGGAGGTGGTGGCCTGGATGCTGGAGGTCTGGGAGGGGGGCACGGGGGCACCTTCTGGGGTGTCCCCTTGAAGAGGTAACTTGGCCATATAGTCCCGGAGAGTCTGCTGCCGCTCTGAGGGGATGCCCCGGACCCACAGATCCTGGGTCAACTCCTGGGAAGGCAAGGTCACTGGGAGCTGAGGCCTGGACACAGGGAACGTCCGGTCGGGGCTGTGAGGGGGGCTGGTGGCATCTGAGAGGTCCAGGCGGCCGCTGAGTGAGGAGAAGGTACTAGACAGCTGCATCCGACGCTTGTGTCGTTTAGGCTGTTTCCCGGGCCCAGAGCTCTTGCCCTGCTGGTGCTCCCACCAGGCAGCCACCTGGCCTTCCCAGGCTGCCTCCAACCGCTCACTGAGCTCATCCTTGGGGCCTGGCTCGGAGGATGGGGGTGGCTCTGCTGTGGGGAGTGAGCCCAGGTCCCTCTGCTGCAGCAACCGCCCTTCGGCCATGGCTGCCCGGAGACCCTCTGGTACTTTCCCCTCAACCTTCTGCTGCTCCTTGAGGCCCAGCAGATGGCGGTGGGAAAAGGTGGGTGCAGTCCACACAGGGGGAGCCAGAGGTACTTCCAGGAGGGCCTTCAGCCACCTGCGGCAGCAAGAAGTAGCATGGGGGCTCCAGGAAGCTGTGGGGGCATGGAAGTTGGGCCTGGGGTCTCCGGGGGACCAGGAGTCTTCCCGAAGGTGGAGGCGCTGGTGGAAGATATCTCCAGCTGCTGAGAGCTGGAAGAGTGACATGACTGGTGTGGAAGCAGAGGGTGGAAAGGTGGCGACCAGACCTGCACACAGGAATGACAGTGACCCCAAGGCCTGTTGGGGTGCAATCCCCCAAACTCATTCCCTTACCCCAGCGTACCTATAGTTGGTGCTTGTAGACGTTCCTGCAGCCGTTGCTGACTCTTGGGCTCCAGCAGAGGGAATGCGGAGAGGGAGTCACTCCGGGAAGGGAGAGACTGGGGTGGCCCTGCCAGCCGGGGCGTGGAGACCCCTGCCCCTGGAGGGAGAACAGACAGCTGAGGTCCCGTCCAGGCTCCAGCCCTGCCCACCTCCCTCATGCTCCCTAGCATCACTGGACCCTCCTCACCTGTGATGTGCAGCAGCTGCAGCTGTCCACCATAGCCTCCGAGAAGCAGTGGCCTCGGGCAGCCAGGGCAGGGTGGAGGCAGCAGCTGGGCCAGGAGGGGAGCAGAGGGGAGGCTGTGGTCCCACTTCAGCATGGGCACCAAGGGGAGGCGTTCATCTACCAGGTAGAGTGAGAACTGGGGGCCCGGCAGAAATGAGAGAGAAGGGATGTGACTGAGATGGGGACCAATGATCTGATGACATCCAGTGGCCCCATGTGGCTTTCAGGATGAGTCCAAAACCGAGAAGTCACACACTCCATGACCGGCCCAGACCACCTCTCCACCTTCAAGTGCCCAGCCCTGCCCAAGAGGTGCTTCCTGAGTGGGCAGAACCATCTCTCTCATCCTGATGGTCACAACTGGGAGAAGGGATCTCCGGGGAGGTACAGAGGAGTCCTGTCACATAGAAACCCACCTGGCTTTCTCCCAGCCTTCTCCCGACTCACCGGACCCTGGGATCCATGCTTGAGATACACTTATGAACACCCCAGGAGCCCTCAGACCTCCTGCCCTTCCCTGAGCACACGAGAACCATCCGGTTGTGCAAAGACCACCCTGCTCCCCTACCCCATGCCTTTCCTCCTCACCTGGTGCATCCCCACTGGAAGCTTAAAGCCCTGCTCAGATGGCACCCCCACGAGGCCACCCCCACCTGCTGGTCAGCATGTGTCGGCCACAGACTCTTTACGGTTCTATGATTCTTATTTTACCTGCAGTTAGTTGTCCTAGAACCCTCTCTAGTAACTGGCTGAGACAGTGCCAAGGGACAGCAGGGGGAAGGTGTCACTTACCTGGGTACAGATGAGATGGAGCGTAGGCTGCAGAAAATCAGGGCCACAGCCCCCAAGGTACTGGGTTAGCAGGACACGTTCCCCCTTCCGGCATGACGCTTCTGCACCCCCACGGAAAAGCAGCAAACCGCAGCCTGGTGGGCCCTGGTGGAGAAAGCTGGGTCAGCCCTCCCACAGTCCGAAGTCTGGGGCACCACCAAGCTGTGGGAGTCCCTGACCTGTTGCTTTTCATGCCCTGGGGGACGTTCATGCCAGCCCCCACCCGGTGTTCTCTGCTCTGTCCCACTGCTGAGCCTGTGACAACCCCCCACCTCTCACCTGAGTGTCGATAATTTTCACTCCAGTGCGGTCGCCCACAGTCAGCACCCGAGGGTGGGCGGTGAAGTCGGCCCAACGCCAGGGAGAGGGGTCACGAAACACAAGGGTCTCGGGATCCTTGTAGATCTGCTGAAGCCTTGGGGAGACAGGGCAGCCATGGGTGAGGAGATGAGCTGAGGGGGCTGGGGAAGAGGCAGGGCAACCAGGCCCTGGGTCTAGGACAAGCTGTGTGGGGAACACGGGCCACAGTCCAGGGGAAGCCATTTGTGGAGGTGGAGGGTTGTTCGGGAAAGAGACATTACCCATCTTGGGGTGTCCACAGACAGATGGCTCCCGAACGGCTGCAGACAACCAGCTCCCCAGGCAGGTGAGGGCTGCAGGGCGTAAGCGTGATTAACGTTGGGCCACCCCCTCCTCCCATGCCTGCCTCCTTGCCAACCAGCCCGCCTCGGCCCCCTTACCTGAGGTTGACCCCTGTGGCCCCCTTCTCGACCTGCAGCACCTGGAGAGGGGAGGGCTGCCCCTGCTTATTGACCTTCCACAGGGCACAGTGGTAGTCAGAGCGGACAGCCAGCAGAGCTGAGGAGGGGATGGAGAGGGTCAGGGTCAGGCAGCACATCAGTGAACACGTCAGCAGGGGAAGGAGGTATCCAAGGGCCTTACATTCTCCCTGCACGGTGCAGGTCACCACCTGCCGGACAGGTCCCCGGAGCTGGATGTGGCCGGGTTTCCCAATAATCCGAGGGTTACCACCTGGGGTCAGACGAACCTCTTGGAAATCTGGGCCTCTTGCTAAGGATACACACAGGACCTCTGATCACTGCAAGGCCCTCCAACTTCCTACCCTTCCCCTGGACTATGCCAAGAGCCTGTCCTCCACCAGAGGGAGCTGCTGGGGTCCTGCCCAGCGAGAAAGGATACGCAGCCTGTCCAAGGCACCTCCTGCAGGGTAGACCAGCTGCCTGACCCGGGGCGTCCTTCCGGGCAGCCAGGCCAGTGCACCTCCGGTGAAAGCATCGTCTAGGAGCAGCTGCTCCCACCGCATCACCAGCTCCTCATGCAGCAGCTCTCCCAGGAGGTTTGACACTGACTTGCCCAGGACCGGGTCCCCAAGGATGGAGAACCGGCGCTGTCGATGGCTGAAGTAAGCCCAGGGACACCTGGGGACAAGAGGATGGCAGAAGGGTCAGGCTGTACCACTGATGAGGAGGACAACTGGGTACCATCCCTGGGGAGGCCAGGTGCAGTGGACACATCTAATCTACCTAGAATTTCCTGTAGGAACCACCCCACCAGGGGCTGTCACATGACCCAGACCCGGCCACTGGAGTACCCCATCACCCTGGCCACAGTGACCGGCTCACGGATGGGCAGGACACCCAAGCCAAGCCAGCCAACACCCTTCCTGGGACTTCTGATGGTGCCTCAGGAAAAGTCACTGGCTCTTTCTTTGGACTCATAAGCCATCTTGCTGCACTTGGAAACTGTGTAGGAATTAAGCCAGGCAGAGGCAAGCAGTTGAGAAAATAAAGAGACACAGCCCTGTTTCAAAACTTCACACCATTTAAAAACTTGGATGTAGCCATGCCTGCAGCCCATGAACTGAAATTCCCTTTCCTTCGTGGACTGGTGGAGCTGGGAGGTTGGTGTGAGTAACCTGGCTCACGACTACATGGAATGGGGAGTGACTATGATGGAAACCTGGACCCACCCATGCCCGGTTCCTTCCACGTCCCCATTGCCAGCTAGGGCTACCACCCCATCCTTTCTCACTAGCCACTTGCCCCCAGGGCTGGTGTCCACCGAGGTCCTGGAGTATCCTCTTCACACTGACCACTGTCTTCTTCTTAGAGTAGCTCTGCGTGGAAAGGCCTTGTCAAGTGTGCACAGCCTCAGGCTCACCCTGATGTGAAATGGGAGCCCCTCTCCTGGCTGACCAGGGTCACTCACCCGTGCTCCCTCCAGTTTGAAATTCTCCACCATCAGTTTCCCCAGGGGTGCAAAGGCTATGTCCCCATGGTCCCACAGGAACCGGCTGAACTGTGGGAGGAGGGGACACCAGGTCACTAAGCATGGCCCCAGCCACACGACACTGTTCATTGTGGGGCCACTCACCTGCTCAGTAACATCCAGCACAGCTTTGGGCTGTCTCCGGTACTTGGGACCTCCCCGGAAAAGCAGGTCCTGGGCAGTCAGGCCAGGGTCCCAGGGATCTGAGGGACGAGTGCAGTTGGGGAAGGAGTCTG
The DNA here is from genome assembly GCA_004027475.1 of Anoura caudifer. Taxonomy (NCBI): domain Eukaryota; kingdom Metazoa; phylum Chordata; class Mammalia; order Chiroptera; family Phyllostomidae; genus Anoura; species Anoura caudifer. Next base: position 61,072 of record PVKU01008067.1, on the reverse strand, counting down.
TCCCAGGGCCCAGGAAGGGCCCAGAAGTGGGGCCGTGTGTCCCAGGTGACTGGAGGTACCCAAGGACCCTGGGGGTGGAGGGCATTAACAGGGAGAGGGAAGGTCTCAGGGAAGGGTGGAGGAGAGAAGCAATGGGGGAGCAGCTTGGAAGAGGGCCCCCCAGGGCCAAAACCCCTACCGGGACCAGGAGGCAGCAAGGGAAGGGGCCCAGGAGTGTCCGGCTCCCAGAGCAGGCCCTTGGCCGAGTGTGGCGTCCCATTCTGCGGAAACACAACCACGGACACAATGACACAGTGAGCACACTCCCAGGACAGGCGCTGTCACCAGCACTTGCCTTTTATTGACGCATTCAATCCTCACAAGGAGCCTGCCGAGTTGGTGTGATGATTGTCGTCACTTTACTGACGAAAAATGGGGGCACAGGGAGGCTGTCAGTTGTCCCAGGTGACAGCTGGTCCACACTTTTAACCTCCAGGCTGCACTGGCTCTAAAAGGGGCCCCCGCACCATGACCAGCCATCCCGAATCCTACCTGACTCTCACTTCCACTCAAGATCCCATGGTCACTTACTCAGGGCAGCTGCAGGCCGCCCCACTCCCCACTGCAGGGCACAGCTCAAACTCGCAGGGGATGGAAGGGTTGGCAAGCCATGCTCCCTGAAGGGCCTATCTGACTTCAGCCTTTCCTTGTCAAGGAAGCCCCACGGCTCCCCTCCCTCACCCCCACCGTCTCTTTTAATGTTCTCGCCCACTTGTCGAACCCTGCAGGAACCCTGAGCCAGCCTGTCTCCAAGGAGCAGCCAGATGGCTTAGGCTTCCAGGGAAAGAGCTGATGTTTTTCCCATCCCAGGAGGTCTGCCACCCTCCCCACCACATCCCCACTTCATCTTTCAGCATAGTTCTGGTTTGGCTTGAAGCTATTATCCCACTTTGTAATGATTTTGTCTCTGGGGCTGCTCACTTGTCTATTCCCACTCAATCTAAGTTCCGCAGGGGCAGGGATGGTATCTGACTTGTTCACGTTGGATTCCCAGGGCCTAATGAGGTATCTGGCACATTGTAGGGGCTGTTCAATGAATATCTTTTGAACAAAGAGAGGAAGGAAAGTCTGGGGGAGAGAGGCAGGAAGAGCGAGCCAGCCCTCTCCCGCTCAGTAGATCCTCTGTGGGTGGTAGGTCATCCCATGGACCCCAAAAGAGGGGATTCTAGCTCGGCCCGTGTCTTAGCAGATATACCACTCTACTCCTGCCAACTGGTGTAAATGCTAGAAAACAGTGAAGGTGCCCACCCCAGAACCTCCAGGGTTCTCCCCACCATCCTCACCTCGGAGGTCTGGGGCAGGGACTCTGGAAGGGTCAATGCATCTCTCCAGCTGCACATGAAGGACATGTCAGGGACATCGCTCTGTCCAAGGGGGCCTGTCATAAATAGTGTGGGATGGAGGGAGCTGGGGAAGTCCATCCTAGAAAACAAGACCCACACATCGCACTGGCCTTCCAAAGGCCTGAACCTGACCACATCTCCCCCAGGGAGAGATGTGCCCTCAGAGAAGTATACTTTCTTTGAGGAAGCAAGCAATTAATAAAGAATAGGTTAATATGCAGCCTCCTGCCTGATAATAAGTGCTATATTAAAACCAACTGGCCATCCATGGGGGGAGGGAAGGGTGTGGTTTTGGGAATAGCTAGGGAAAGCCTCATTGAGAAGGTGGCATTTGGCACAGCCTGAACCTAATGAGGCAGAGAACCAGTGACAGCTAGGAAGAGGGTTCCTGGCAGAATGAATAGCAAGTGTGAAAGTCCTAGGACAGGAAGTGTTTAAGAAACAACTAGGCCATAGAATGAGCGAGAAGGAGAGTGGTAGGGAATAAAGTCAGACAGGTAGCGAGGGGTCAGCTCCTATCATTACCCTCAGGTATTATAATTACATAATTTATAGACTACACAGGCCCTATACTCCAGCCTACACTCTCAATACTAACTCAAGTTCCCCAAAGCCAGGACTGAGTCTTATTTGTCTGTCGAGTATAGTATCTTCCAGAAAATGCACTGTGTTGAATAAAAATAAATTTAGTGAAAGGGTTTTGCCTACTACAAAGTGCTCTAGAAGTATAAGTAGCCACATTATCCCTCTTTATTTTATTAACAGCAAAAATAATAGCAGTGCTCACTTAATGAATGAAAACACACACCTGTCAGACACAGTACTCCATGTTCTATTCTCCTATTCTCCCAATTTGGAGTTCAGGAAACTGAAGCTCGGGAAAGAGTCACTAGCCCAAGGCCAGCTTGATCCCCTGTCCGATTCAAAGTCCAAATCCTGCACCACTACTCTCAGGTGCATCCAAAAGCAAACGCTAGCATTAGGGTCTTAGCAAGCACAAGTCTTTCCCCTTGGCATGGCCACTGCATTTTATCAGTTTATTCTGTAAGCTCCGCGCAAAATACCCATCACACAGTGAATGCGTGTCAAATGAATATGTTTCTCCAGCATGTCAGCCTCATTCTAACTGTGGCTTATGTGTACAGACTTATCTCTCCAGACTGCAAGCTCTCTGAGGGCCAGGACTGTATCTGATTCATTCCTGAGCTACGGGTGTCTGGCTGCTGCTATCATTCTCTTTTCCACAACCAAGGGAGGACAGTGGCAAAAATCGGAGGTTGCTCAGTGAGTCCCTGTGAAAAACACCAGCTTGCATAGGACTGACTGTAACAAGTGCAAGTTCAGGAGCAACCAAGCCTCCTGGAGAGGGCTGCATCCCTGATAAACCAGCACACACACACTAACGTTTCCAGTTTGTCTCTTGTTCCTGGGCTCCAATCACACTGACCTCCTCTACATTCTTCCTCACCATGCTTTTGACCACGGGGCCCTCTCTGCTTTCTTCCTACCCACCTACAAAATCCTCCTCCTCCTCCAGCTTTCAATCAGGAAGCCTCTCTCAGTTTCCTAACCCTATCCACCCAAAACACCCTGCATATGTAACTACATATTTAAAGATGAAACTGTTCGATTAAAAGCTGCTGCAACAGTCCCCATGGGAAAGGTACCTGATTTATCCCCAATGCCTTGGTATTTGCTACATCGTAACAGTTAGTACAAGTAAGCTGAAGGAACAAATCCAGAACTAAATGAAAAAGAGAAAGGAACCTAAAAGACTCAAACAAACCCAGGCAGTTGAGAGTACTGGCGGAGCCTAAAACCTCAGAAAAGCCCCTAGGCAAGGCAGACTGAACTTCCCAACCTCACCCATGGCTTCCCAGATCTCTTCAGACCTCCAGGGTGCATTACTGCCATGCGGAACACAGCAAAAAATGAACTTGTTGCAGCGGATGGGCCAGGGGATCTGGACGGTCCCTCCCTTCATACACCTACTCGACCAAATCCTCCCTACCCTCCTCTTTCCACTCTACCTCCAGACCCCACAATTTTAGCAGCAGAGGACTCCCACAAGCGCTGCATACCAGAGAGCTGCTGCCACGCTTCATATTTGTAGGATCCTCACCACTCGACGAGCTAGAGGCTAATAAATCACTTTGCAGGTGTTGGGTGAATTGTCCCAAAGCCACACAGCTTGGGACCGCTGGACCCACGCAGAGAGCAGAACCGAGCTCTCCCTCTGCACGCCTCCACCTGCCCTCCAGGCAGCACAAGCACTTACGTGGCCCAGGCCCCGCCGTGCCTGTCTGGAACACGGACCTCCGCTTGACGCTTGTCCGACTCTCGTGACAGTAGCCCAAAAGCAGCACCCTAGCTGCGCCAACCCTCGTGGAGCACACCCACAATAGCAGTTCACAGACTTCCGGGTTGGGACGGAAGAGCTCCCGGGAAGGCAAAAGGTCCCGCCTCCCAGCCCGACCTCACGGGCGCCCTACAGCGCCACCTCCCGGGTGGAGGGGAAATGGGAGTGGAGGCCGTTCCCTGGGCTCCAGAAATAGAAACTTAAGTCCCTATTGTGAAGGCCCAGTTGAAGGGAGTTCTAATTCCACCTCTGGTTAACTAACTTCCTATTTCGCATGATTCTTGTGAGTACTAAATGAATTTATTCAACAACACTTACTGAGCACCTACTATGTGCCAGACACTGTGTTACTCAGTAGGAATCTTAATGATTGTCCTTATACCCTATGAAGCAGGCTTTGCAAGCAGAAGTCCAGGTACCCCTGGGAGTCATTTGGAGAGCATTTTTCAGAAGTGGAATAAGGTCAGTCTGCATCTCCATGGTTTTGGTGAAAATATACTAGAAATATATTTAAACTTGTGACTAAAAAAATTTGGAATACATAGTTTTTCAAAATTTTTTGGGTATGTAGGAAAAAAAGACCATTTTTATTAGTTTCCTTTTGCTGCTGCAACAAATTACCACAAACTTAGTGGCTTAAAACAACACAATATTGTACAGTCTGGAGCTCAGAAGCCTGAAGCAGGTCTCAATGGGCTAAAGTCAAGGTGTGGGCGGAACTGTGTTCCTTGCTGGAGGCTCCAGTGGAGAATCAGGTATGCTTTTTTAAAATAATCATTATTATTATTAAATTATTTTTAGAGAGAGGGGATTGAAGGGAGAAAGAGAGGGAGAGAAACATCAATTGGTTGCCTGTTGTAGGCACCCTAACTGGGGGCTGAACCTGCAAACCAGGCATGTGCCCCAACTGGGAATCGAACTGGGGACTCCTCGCTCAACAGGACAACACCCAACCCACTAAGACACACCGGTCAAGGCTGTTTTTGTTTTCTGCCTTTTCCTGCTTCTGAAAGCTGCCTGAATTCCTTGGTTCACAGCCCCCATCCAGCTTCAAAAGTCTGCAATGGCCAGTTGAGGCTTTCTCATGACGTGGTCTCTGATTCTGATTCCTCTGTCTCCCTTTTCCCCATTGGTGATCACATTGACCTACCCAGATAATTCAGAATAAGCTCCTTATCTTAAACTCAGCTCAGTAGAAACCTTAATTCCACCTGCAACCTTAATTCCCCTTTATCATAGAATATAACATATTTATTGGCTGTGGGAATCAGGTCCTGGACATCTTTGAAGGACCATTATTTTGCTTATCACTCTTATGAGACACCCATCTAGGTTCTGCACTGGGAGGCCATGTCCATTTCTTTCTTCTCTCCCTCTTTCCTTTCTCTAAACAAGCTGTCATGTTTCCTTTTGTTACTTACATACATTTAACAGGCAGTAAAGTGCACAGGTCTTAAGTGTACAGCTCACTGAATTTTGACATATATTATAAACCCACATAATCACCACCCAGCCCAGGACAGAGAGCATTTCCATTGCTACAAAAAGTCCCCAGGGCAGCTTCCCAGTTAATGCCCGATTTAAGAAGTAAGCAGAATTCTGAGTCATTACCATAGCTTAATTTTGCCAGTTCAAGAATGTAAATACAATAATGCAGAAGTTATTCTTTTTAGGCTGGCTTTTTTCATACAACATGCCTATGAGGTTTACCCATGTTGTACATATAACAGAGTTTTTTATTACTGAGTAATAGTCCATTGTATGAATATATCACTATTTGTCCATGCAGCTTCCTGTTGGTGATGTTTCTGGGTTTGGAAACCCTGTTCAAATTACTTTGTGGTTACAGACAGCCATCATTTCATTTCCAAACACCTGTTGTGCTGGCATTCTTCTCCTAGGCCCAATTCTGCTCTCCGAACGACACTCCAAAACCAGAATTGTCCTCCCTGGCACCAGTCCTTGAAACGCTTGGACGGTTGAATCTACCTTGCCCCTACCCCTGCTCTTCCCAAATAATACATTCCTGGATCCATCAACTTTTTCTCATATGCCTCAGCACCCACGTGGCCACCATCCTGGTTAGCACTGTCAGACCCAAAGGCAGCAATCTGCAGCAACCACGTGACGAGTCTTACAGACTGTGAACTGAGTTATTGGTCCTGTTTTCCCACTCGCTGGCCCCTATAAGACTCCAATTTTTGGCCCCCTTCAAGCACTTATGTATTGCATCATAGCAGGCCACATGTAGATTGTCTTCATCCCTAATTTCACCTTATTTTTGTTATTTCTCCTTCATCCTTCATCTCTCATCTTAAAGGATTTGTGTTGTAGTATTTTTATGAGGCAAGTCAAAATCCCTTTTGAGGAAAGAGCAGAGTACCAAGTGTTTGGTTTGGCTAGAGAGCACTTCAGGTTGGCTTCAGGAAGGCATACAGTTTACAGGTTTTTCTCCACGGTATTTTTGAGAGAGAGAGAGAGAGACTTACCGTTCCACTTACTTATTTGTTCACATGTGCCCTGACTGGGGATTGAACCCACAACCTTGGTGTATCAGATTGATGCTCTAAGCAACTGAGCTAGCTGGCCAGGGCCTGGCTTATGGTTTTAAAATGTAGATCCTAAAGATGCTGTGGGGCTGCTTCCATTTAGAACACCTTCACTTACCTGATGAGGATCTCCAGGGACAGCTAAGTAACTCGGTAGGCTGCAGGGATGACTGTGGTTTCATGGAATTCTTGAGCAGCAGTTATGTATGATGCTGGATTTCGGGTTCCCAGACTCCTTCCCCAAGACCACCACTGGGTGGAGTTCACTCATACCATCCTCGCTCCCCAACCCCTGTCCCGGAAGTGGGATGCAGGCCAGGTGACCACTCTGTCCAAGCGAGGCGGCGGCTGTCCAGAAGATTGACCAGTCCTTTGGTTGAAAGCACTGTCTGCCACGGCTCTATGGGCTCTCATTGGCCAATGGCTTGTGGGGGGAGGGGGGCGGCTGAGCTCGCTACGCACACTACGCAGCACCACGTGCTCTCCACATGGGAGCTGGGTGGCTGGTGTAAAACCGCACGCGCTGTGAAATCGGCCGCTGTTCTATCTGGTCTTTGCGTGCGGCCATGGCTTCATCGGCCAGCACGGGCCTAGGAGCCGATGACGGTGGCCGCAGGAAGCCCCGCCTGGCGGCTTCATTGCAGATTAGTCCAAGGCATCCGTCTGCCAGCTGTGGCCAAGATCCCAGGCAGCCTTGGCCTGTCCCCAGCGTGGGCAGTGACGGGGGTGGGCAGGCCTTGGCCTCGGCTATGGGGGTCGGTGGGCCCTTGGTGAGGGCCGGAGTTGGAGTACTGGGGACAGCTCAGGCACCGGAAGACTTAGAGGGACAGATGGGAAGGTCCCCGAGGGTCTCTGTCCCACCTACAGGGCCCGCTGGGGACTTCCCGAAAGCGGCCAGACAGCTGGGCCTGCAACTCAAAGATATGCCGCCTGACCGGGCCATGGCCTCGCTCACACAGTACACCGCTAGTCTAGGAGTCTCCCTGATCTTCCGAGAGGACCAGATGGCAGGTGAGGTCTAGTGGCCCAGGACGGCAGCATGTCCCAGGCTAACCCCAGATCAAGAGGGGGATCCATGAGCTGGGCCTGAGCTTGGGATCTGAGGCAGACCCCCTCTTCTGCTTAAGGTCCCCCGTCCACTGTTTACATGGGTAGGTATGGTTTTGATTCATTTATTTTTATTTTGACATAATTTCATAGTATGAAAGAACTCTCATAAACTCTTCACCCAAACTCTTCATTTAACATTTGCCACCTTTGCTTTGTGTGTCTCTCTGCCCATTCTATGTATTTATTTATATATGAATATCTACATTGATTTTTTGAACAATCTGAAAATTTAACGTTGACATAATGTCATTACCCGATTACCATTCACATTCAGATTTTGCCAGTTGTCCCAATAATGGCCACTTTTTTTTCCAAACCAACATGAATTGTCATATTTAGCTGCCATGCCTCTTTTTGTTTATCTGAAACAGTTCCTCAGTCTGTCTTTGTCTTCAGGACGTTGATGTTTCTGAGGAGTCGGGGCTGGTTGTTTTGTAGAATGTCCTTATACTGGGGTTTGTCTCTTTCCTCAGGCTTGGGTTCAAGATGCGCATTATTGGCAGGCGCATGTGGGCCGTAAATCCCACCAGGACGCCTGTGATCTGTCTGTCCTACCACTGGCAGTATCAGCTGGGAGGGCCTGACTGGGGTAGCGTGCAACAGGTGTCTTTACTTTCCCTTTGTGCTTAATCAGTCATGGGGGGAGGTGGCATCTGGAGGTGGTGTGAGCATCCTGTTACCCCTAACACCGTCGGCTGGTTCTGTTTGTTTGTTGGTTTGTTTTTGATGATTGTCCCCAGATTCGGTTACTACCATGCTGGCTGCTGCGTGTTGGTTTTTTGATACCAGCCTTCCTTCTGTATCTACCAGCTGTATTCTTGATGCCCTTTTAGAGTGGGTGAATCTGGGTGCTAGCGAGCAGTGCTGAGATGGGGGTTCTCTTCTAAAAGGGCAGTCCTTGTGGGAAACAGTTTAGCAGCAAGTACCAGCAACTACCATGAACTGAACTAAGTTTATGCCCTTTGACCAAGTGATCCCAGTTCCAGGATTTTTGTATTTCATGTCATAAGTAACACCTGAAATGGTAATGTGTGGTAGTTGAAGCTTTCAAGTGCAGAAGAGAAACGGAGGCGTGTCTGTGGAAACGCAGCGGGGTGCTGTGTGCTCAGGGCCATTATCCTGAGAACAGCACAGCCCTGGATTTGGGTCCTGGCACCACCAAGGCACACTGTCTGCCCTTTGTGTAGCCTTTAGTAAAAGGGGGTCTTACAGTCCTGTTTCAAAGAGATTGTGAGGATTCTCCAGGTGATGATGGCCCAGTACACCAAGGCACGTGCTATGCTGGGGCGGGAGTCAGCAGTCTCTGTGCCTGTCATTCTGGCCTTTCCAGGCATCAGAGGGCGGGAGGAAACGCAGCTGAGCTTCCGTGGCTCAGGTGGGACAGCCGTCGTGGCCCTCCTAGAGAGGGCCCGTGATGGACATGAAGTGCAGGGCACCACTTCACATCCCCTCCTTCCCTAGACCCCTGCTGCCCCTTCTCTGTGTGGGCAGAACTGGATGGTGTGGCCTGCCCTATGGGCACTGCCAACAGCAAGAAGGAGGCCAAACAGCAGGCAGCTCTCTCTGCCCTCAAGTACATCCAGAGTCAGATGGAGAGACCAGGTAAGGGGCCAGGTAACCCAGGTGACTGAGCCTGAGCTGGGGCTGAAGCCCATGCCGTGCATGTGTGTGGGCAGGATGGGTTGCTGCAGAGACCATCTGGGCATTAGGACCGGGCCTGCAGGGAGCTAGAGAGGGGTGTGTGGGCTGACCCTTGCACTAATGTCCTTTGAAGCCTGCCCATCCTTGAGGCAGGGACTGCTAGAGAGGAAGCCAGGAACTGGTTTTTGGAAGATGACCCCACTCAACAATGGAACCTCTTGGTTTCCTGAAGGACAAAAGACAGGAGGGCAGACCCCAGCATCCATGGCGACCCACACCCTTGCTTCTCTTCCAGAGCTCCCAAAGACCCCCAGCAGGCCTCCACTTGGCGATCTGAATGTAGGTAGGTAGGCCCCTATTGACCTGACACCTGTGGTGAGAGGAGGGGCATGGCCTGTGGGGCCCCCACCTCTGCCCTCTCGTCATATGCAGAGAACATCCTGACCCATGAGCAGCGCTGCGCAGCTGTGGTCAGTGCTGGATTTGACCGCCTGGTGAGTGAGACCTCACCATACCGGGCCTGTAAGGGGACTGTGGCTGCTGTCATCCTGGAGAGAGGTAGGGGTTGCCCTGCCAACACCCCCACACCTTGGATGGCCCCTGTTGGTCCCTTGCCTTACTTAGGCCACTGTGTCTGCTTTCTCCCTTTGCAGAGGTCCCAGGTGCCAGGGGCCATGCCAAGGAGATCTACAACCTGGTAGCACTGGGCACAGGCAGCAGCAGCTGTGCTGGCTGGCTGGAGTTCACAGGCCGGCAGCTCCATGACTGCCACAGCCTGGTGGTTGCGCGCAGGGCCCTGCTGAGGTGAAGGGTGGGCTGGGTGGGTGCTTTGCGGCAGTCCTGCTCAGGACGCGGCATCTCCCAGTTGCTCTCTCCCTGTCTCTCCCAGATTCTTGTACCGGCAGCTCTTGCTGGCGACGCAGGGGGGCCCCAAAGGCAGGGAGCAGTCCGTGCTGACCCCCCAGCCTGGGCCTGGGTTCCCCTTTGTCCTCAAGCCCCGGATCTTCATACACTTCTACATCAGCAACACCCCCAAGGGAGCTGCTCACGACATCTAGTATGTGGGGAGCCCCCCCCCGTGGGGTCCCTTGGTGTGACGGATTGGGAAGGGCAGTGTCAGGTGGGGTCAGAGGAGCGGCCCTGGCTCCGGTGTCCAAGGTCCTGCCTCCTCCCCTGCCTCTGCAGCCTCCCGCCGCCATCCTCAGAGGGTCATCTCCTGCACAGCACCCCCTTTCGCCTGCAGGCCCACATCCGGGGGGAGCTGAAGCCCGTGTGCTTCGTGTCCCCTACTATCCGGGACACCCACGTGGGCTGCCTCTCAGCCAGTGACAAGCTGTCACGCTGGACTGTGCTGGGGCTGGGTGGCGCCCTGTTGGCCCACTTCTTGCCTCCCCTCTACGCCACCAGCCTCGTCCTGGGTGAGGGCCCTGAGGGATGCAAGGGTGGAAGGCAGGCTCTGGGTGGTCTGCAGGAGAGGGTGGTGACTCAGACCTTGTCCTACTCCTTCCACTTCCACAGCTGACCCCTGCCACGACCCCCCCACGCTGAGCAGTGCTATTCACACCCGACCCAACTTAGACAGGGCCTTGGGGTCATACCTGCCCCCTCCCTATGCCCGTACCAAGCTACACCTGTTTTCGGGCCCCCCTGTGGCTCCTTCAGACCCCACCTCCAACAGCTGCTATGACGTGAGCCTCAATTGGAGCCTGGGGGACGCTGATGTCGAGGTTGTGGATGTGACTACCGGGCGCGTGAAAGCCGAGTGAGAAGGGCCTGTGGGAGGGACGATGGAGGGGCCTGGTGGTGAGGGGCCCCATATCCCTGCCCGTGGGGTAAGAGCATTTGTCTAGTCACCAGCCTGGGTTCCAATCCCAGCTCCGCCTCTTACATCGATGTGACCATGGCCATGGGGGTCACCCACACCATGACCCCCCATGACATCCCCTGAGGTCATCCTGGCATGTGTGGGGGGTGTGGTGCAGATGTGTTAGTTCAGTCTGCTTCTCCCTCCTCTGATCTTTGTGTCCTTTCTCTCCATCTCCAGTGCTGCCCTCGGGCCTCCCTCCCGCCTCTGCAAGGCGGCCTTTCTCCGGGCCTTCCGCCAGGCTACCCAAGCTCTGGGGAAGTCCCACCTCCTGGCCTTGAGGACCTATGAGGAGGCCAAGGTCAGCTCCTTCCCTCCCTTCCAGTCCCCTTTCTCCTGCACCCCCCGCAGGCACCCTCTCTTCACCCCTTCTCATCTCCTACCCTAGGCTGGGCCCTACCAGGAGGCTCGTCAGCAGCTGTCTCTCCTCCTGGAACAGCAGGGCCTGGGAGCTTGGCCCTCGAAGCCACTGGTGGGCAAATTCAGAAACTGAAAGAGACTTCCAGAGGGCTGACATCCCTGAGCTTAGCTGGACCCCACTAGAGGAGGGCCGTTTCTGGGGAGGGGTGAGGGGTGGTTGGGAGAGATTGGTGGGTGCACAAGGTGAAGTTGGAATTGGAGGAAGGGGCCTGCCTGACATGATGGAGGGGTGGGGGCTGCTGCAGATCTGGGCTTGAATAAAGAAACTGTGGTCCTTCTGTGTGTTCTTGGTTGTTTTGTGGGGAGGGGTAGCCTGGAGCCCTTTTGTTTGTGGAGAGAGAAGCCCAGCCATTGCCGGCTCTTGGCTGGATCCCCTCCTCACAGCAGTGCTGCACGTTCCAGGGGAGGCTGAGGCTGTGTCGTGTTGGGTCCAGGATGTTGGCAGTGGGCATGGGAGCAAGTCCTCTTCAGGTGTGATGGAGGCTCCAACCTCCCTTCCTTTCCCTGGGCTCGACTTGGGACAGGTGGTAGAGAAGGGAGGTGCCTACTCTGGGACCCCCTGCCTCTGGTTGAGGAAGCTCCGTGGGTGTGAGCATCCCGTGTTGAAGAATGCCTGCATGGTGTGAGCATCGACCCTAGTCAGGAAGGGAGGCGGGGCCCTGGGCCGACAGCAGCCCCAGTCCCTGCCCTTAAGGTCCTCTGGGTTTTGGCAAGCAGGGCCTGGAGCCCTGCAGGCATGCTGGGGTGAGTAATGTCTCCCATGATTCACGTTTACCTGAAATCTGTAAAAGCAATCTACTTAGAAATGAGGTTTTGAAGATGAAATCGAGATGAGGTCACACTGGGTTTGGGTGGGCCCTGAATCCAATGAACTGGGACCCTTGGAAGCAGAGACACACAGACACACAGAGGAACTTGTGAAAAGGAGGCAGGGATGGACACAATTTCCTTGCCAAAGCCAAGGAAAGCCTGGAATCACAAGAAGCTGGGAGAGAGACGTGGAAAGGTCTCACAGGCGAGGACCCTCACAGGGGAAGTCAGGTAACTTCTAGGAGAGCTTCGTGGGGCCAGGGAGCTGCAGTTCCCGTGCAGGCACCTGCTTCCCAGCCCTTCAGCCCCACTCACTGCCTGGACTGCTGCTGGATTGGCTTCTGTGACCTCAGACGAAATTCCCGGCCCCTTTTATAACATGAGAACTGGATGGTATGTTTCCTAACCTCCCTCCTGGCTTTGATGTTCTCACCTCCGCTCTTCTAGCAGCCGCCAGACAACACACTGATTTTGTTTGAGAAACAGTTATTTACTGTTAGGTTGCTGTTTCTTTATAAACAACTTCTAAGGCCAACTTTGAAATGTTTTTTTGGGGGGTTATTTTTTTCAGGGATGGAGAGGATTCTTAAAATACCCAAGCCTATTAGTTAGCCCATTTATTACACACAATTTTCCTCAGGAGATAATTTAAATTGATTTACTTTTTGTGCTTCACTGGTGAATACAACCAAGTCTGGAAACATATCAGCCACTCAAACTGCAGTTTTTAACTTCTGGCCAAGATGGAGGCATAGGTGGACACACTGCACCTTCTCTCACAACCAAGATTAAGGACAACAAAAATATAGAACAAAAAAAACCCCAAGCAGAACAGATAGAGGATTGAATTGTACGGAAGTCCGACAACGATTCACCCAGACCGGTAAGAGGGGTGGAGTCGGCGGCCAGCGGAGAGAGGTCGCGGTGGGAAGACGCAGTAGCTGGTGGTCCCGGGTGCACAGGCGGCAGTTACCGAGCCCAGGAAGGCAATGAGCAGACCAAGCAAGGCGCCCAAGGTGGCTGACCATGGTCACACATTCGAGTACAGATAAGCCAAGCGAAAACGGGCAGCGAGACGGACTGCGTGGCGCAGGGCCCCAGCGCCAGGAAATAGAGCCTAAAAGGCACCGATTGAGAACACTTGTGGGAGTAGAGGTGCTGGGAGGGAGTCCCAGGCTCACAGGAGAGTTTGTTGGAGAGACCCACGGGGTCTTAGAACATGCACGAGCCCACCCACACAGGAATCTGCGCCAAAAGGGCTCAATTTGCTTGGGGAAAGCAGCGGAAAGGACTGGAATCTAAGAGCGGAGCAGGCACCATTGTTCCCTCTTGGACCCCGCCCCCACATCCAGCGTCACAACCCAGCAACTGGGTTGCACTTCCCTGGTGAACACCTAAGGCTCCACCCCTCACTACGTAACAGCTGCAACCAGATCAAAACAACAACAACAACAACAAAACAAAACAAAACCAAGGATGGCTCAAACAGGAGAACAGATCAAAGCCCCAGAGCTAATTCATCTAAGCGACCAAGAGATAGCCAACCTATCAGATGCACAGTTCAAAGCACTGGTGATTAGGAAGCTCACAGAATTGGTTGATTTTGGTTGCAAATTAGAGGAACAAATGGAGGTTACAGTAAGTGAAATGAAGAAAAACACACAGGGAACCAATAGTGATGGGAGGAAAACGGGGGCTCAAATCAATGGAGTGGACCAGAAGGAAGAAACAACCAAATGGAAAAGAATGAAGAAACAAGAATTCAAAAAAATGAGGAGAGGCTTAGGAACCTCCAGGACATCTTTAAACATCCCAACATCCGAATTATAGGGGTACCAGAAGGGGAAGAGGAAGAGCAACAAGTGGAAAAGTTATTTGAACAAATAATAAAGGAGAACTTCCTCAATCTGGCAAAGGAAGTGGACTTCCAGGAAGTCCAGGAAGCTCAGAGAGTCCCAAAGAAGGTGGACCCAAGGAAGAACACACCAAGGCACATCATCATTACATTAGCCAAGATTAAAATGAAGGAGAGAATTCTGGCAGCAGCAAGGGATAAGGAGACAGTCACCTACAAAGGAGTTCCCATCAGACTGTCAGCAGATTTCTCAAAAGAGACCTTACAGGCAAGAAGGGGCTGGAAAGAAGTATTCCAAGGCATGAAGACAAGGCCCTACATCCAAGATTGCTCTATCCAGCGAAGCTGTCATTTAGAATGGAAGGGCGGATAAAGTGCTTCTCAGATAAGGTCAAGTTAAAGGAGTTCATCATCACCAAGCCCTTATTATATGAAATGTTAAAGGGACTTATCTAAGGAAAAGAGGATAAAAAATAGGGAGTAAAAAGACAGCAAACTCACAGATATTAACAGCCACACCTAAAATAAAAACAAACTAAGCAAACGACTAGACCAGGAGCAGGAACACAGAAATGGAGATCACATGGAGGGTTAGCAACAGGGGAGTGGGAGGAGGAGAGAGGGGGAAAAGGTACAGAGAATAAGCAGCATAGACGGTGGATAGAAAATAGGGGAAGGGTAAGAATAGTGTGGGAAGAGTAGAAGCTAAAGAACTTATGGCACATAGACATGAACTAAGGGGGGGAGTGTGGGTGGGAGAGGGTGTGCAGGGTGGAGGGGAGTGATGGAGGAGAAATGGGACAACTGTAATAGCATAATCAATAAAATATGATTTTTAAAAAACTGCAGTTTTATGCAATGAGTCTCGATACTCATTAGTCACATAATCACTGGGTAAACAAGTTATTCAGAATGACATAAACTCTGCTGGGTTATGCCAAGTAAGTAGTATTTGTGACCACATCGCATAAATCTGCCTGTCCAGTCCTTTCCTCCCGAGAGCCCCCCTTGCACAGTTCTCTCTCAGGCCCTTTGACTCAGCTTGTTACTGTGGAGTGATGACAAACCTCCCTTTAAAATGGGGAGTCTGCTGATGTCTTCTTGGCCAAATCCCTTCTGGGGGAAGTTTTGCAACACTGGCGTACTTAAGTCAGGAGGGGATGTGATCCAGCTGGGCACAACTCAAATGCTGCTTCCTCCAGGAAGCCTGTTTGGTTGCTGTTAGGTTCCCTGCAGCTGGGAGCTCTGGGGATCTCTCCAGGACCCTGGGCACCCCCTGCACCATGCTGTCCCTCTGCTGTGTGTGGTCTTTACCACTGAACAGAATTGTGGACCTAGCTGCCCCAGGGGCCACTTCACCTTTCCAAGCCCCAGCTTCTCATCCGGCAAGTGTGAATGGGTCACAAAGGCACAGGGTTAGGAACAGATGAACTGGTCGGTGGGCGGAGCACTGTTCCTGGCTGTTGGCAGTCCTCAATCAGTGACCAGGCGCCATCAGTCCCACCCGTCCTCAGCTCCCAGAGGCAGGCCAGTATCTGTCTGTCTCCTTTCCCTCCTGTGGGGTCTGCTGCGCAGGAGATGCCCGGCAGACATGCACTGAATGGGAACTTAGTGATTTACAGGGTCTCCTCTTCGCAGGAGGGGGTTAGAGGGAGAACCGAGTGACCCTGTTCTAAAATATGGTTTTAGGGGACATTCTGAAAATTTCCATTTTATTGTGGCCCTTTATTCCTCTGCACGGTGGAAGGTATCAGTAAGACCTAGAGGAAACTTAGAGTCTAGAGAAAGAGGGTCTGCTCTGTCAGTTGTCACTCAGCTCCATGATTCAGTGGTGGAATGACAGTTTTAAAAAACATTGGGTACATGCTAAGCTGCTGGGACAGAACCACATGCTCTGGCTTTTGTCAGAGCTCATTCTTCGCGTTAGTCCAGAAGTGACCAGTCCTTAGATGACTGTCCACTGTCCTCACATCAGGAGAAGGTGGCCTCCTCTTGAAGACATGACCCAGAGTTTCCCCACTTCTCCCTGCTCACACGTCCAAACTTAGTTACACACCACGCCTACCTGCAGCAGTGGCTGAGAACTGGGTATCTAGCTACAATATGGGTGGGCTCTATTACTAAAAGGATGCAGGTGGGGATGATACTGGCAGTGGTTCGTGGTCTCTCCCACACAGAACTGGGAGGACTGACAGGCTCTACCCCTTAAGGCAGGTCCGGGAAATGCAGGGAGCATCACGCAGCAAGAAGGGGAGCACAAGCAGGCCCCACCCAGTCCACATGTCCAGCATCACATCAGGGAGTCCTGCCCTCCGTCTCCTATTGGTCCCTGACTTCACCTCCACTCCATTAGTTCCCCTACTCCAGAGGTGGTGCACTAGAGGCCATCCTTTGAAGAGCCAAACACATTACTGCCTCAGGACCTTTGCACCTGCTGTTCCTTCTTCCCCAAAGCATTTTCCCCAGAGATCCACATGCCTTGCTCCCTTCACTCTTTCAGGATTTGCTCAAATGTCATGACTTAGAAAAGTCTTCCAGGCCACTCTTTACAAAATTGTAACTCCCTCTGGCAATCCCACCCCTTACCCTGCTTTATTCCTTGTTTG
Source organism: Anoura caudifer (assembly GCA_004027475.1). Classification (NCBI taxonomy): domain Eukaryota; kingdom Metazoa; phylum Chordata; class Mammalia; order Chiroptera; family Phyllostomidae; genus Anoura; species Anoura caudifer. The sequence goes on along the minus strand of PVKU01008067.1, from coordinate 44,476 downwards.
TTTTGTTCCCTGCTGAGCCCCCAGTGTCTGGAATGGTGCCTAGCACTATAAAGACTTGTTGATGAATGAATGAAGAATAAGTGTGGGAAAAAAATCAGCATTCCCTGCTGTCACTGCAGGAGCCTGGCAGCCCAGCAGGTCACATCGTTGACACCCCAGCCCCTTTCCATAGCCTCCCCATGCCCAGCATCCTCCTCTCACTCCCTGGATTTTCTTGCTGACTTATCCTGGTGGTCTCTGGGGTGAGCCTGGGGTTGGTTACTTGCTTTCTAAAGATCCCAGGGTTTTTAGCTCGGACACAGGAGTTAAGTAAAGGCAAGCACTTGTGTATGCACCTGAGAAGCTCATCAGGAGGCAGGCCCAGCCTCCTTGTGGACCAGACTGGGACTGACAGGGTGGCTTGCACACACAGGGCACTTGGCAAGATGAGGGGAAAGAAACCTCCCTGGGAAGGGAGGGGCACTGGCATTTGCTCCCCTCCTGCTGTGCACCAGGCCCTGCCCTGAAGGTGGGAATGGGCTGGAGACCCAGGCTGGTGACTTGTACACACGCTTATAGGACTAAACAACTGTGCAGGGTCATCATGAGAAGGGACTATTTCATTGGCTAGACTAGGTGTCTGCTGAGAAGACCTCCTACGTGGATGTTGGCCCTGCTCTGGGTGAGCTGGTAATGGGTTTGATGCACATTTTCTCCACAGAGATTTGCTTTTGCACTTCAGGTACAGATTCTTCTTTCCAGAGTGGCAGATCCCCAGAGCCAGCCAAGGTGGATGGAGAGTCAAGCTCCTCATGCCGCCAGGGCTAGCGGCCAGGGAATGTCTGGCCCAAGGACATCTTTGGAAGCTTCTACAGGAAATGAGCACTTTGTGGGGTGCGGGGTGGAAGGGTGGACCAACTGCTATGGTACACAAACCCCCAGTTTCAGTGGCTTCCACAGAGAAGTTTTTCTCTTGCTTGTTCAATCCACTGATGCGGGTGATCAGCATGCAGAGTTCAGGACACAGCTGCTTCCATCTCGTGGCTCCGTTGCTCCTAGGGTGGCGTGAAGGCCACAGCAGTCTCTGGGGCACAACTCGGCTCTACCGCTGCAGGCCCCAGAGCTCCTTAGACAGTATCTGAATGAGTGGGGCTGGTGGTGTTTCAATAAAACTTTGCTTACAATAACAGACATGGGGCCAGAGGTAGTTGGCTAAACTTTGCCTTAGGACTTTGACTATTCCTTACGTCTGCGTGCAACTGGCAAGGTGGGGAACGGGCAGGAGGGAGACTGCAGAGGATCAGGCAGGGGGAGTTTGCAACTGGCCCTGCAGTGGCTCCAGCTCCTTCAGCTGCATTCCAATGACCAGAACTTTGGCCCTGCCTCCCCCTACCTGCAGGGAGACTGGAAGAGGAAGTACGTGTTGACAAACCCATTGCAACCTCAGAAACCTGTTCAAATTCAGCACCCATGTGCCCCCATGTATAGTTACTCCTCTTCCTTCCTAGGACTTATCACAAGATCTGCTCATCCTGTATATTTCCTTCTTGACTTATTTGTGGTGTGCCTTCCTACCTCCCCCCTTCCCACCCACCCAGGCCCACGTGAGCATCTGTCTTGGTAACTACTGCTACCAAGGCTTGTAGAAATGCTGCCCCAGAGCCCAACAACTGCCCCTCCCGACTTCTGACTTGGCAGTGGCCCCAGGGTATATGACCCACACCCCTGCCACCCCTCATTTGGGGGACCCTTCCACCTCCTCCCACATCCCAAGGTCAGCCCCAGCAGACTTTGAGATTAGACCTGCCCCAATGTACCAGAGAAGCCACAACATCTCTTCTTAATATCGTTTAATGTTTCTCTCAGAGTTGGGGTGGGGTTGCCGGACGAAACTGCTGAGTCATTGGCAAAGCACAGTGGAAGCCTATGGAACAGCAAGGCTGGCTAATTTTAGCTCAGGGCACCCACATTTGTTCCCTTTTCCTCGGCTCCCTCCCCCTCACAGCAAAGGTGAATTATGACAGTCACACGTTCTCCTCTGTGTGTCATCTACAGCAGGCTGCGCGGAGGCAGGGCTGGGCTTCGACAGCGGAGGATCCACTGGGCCCTTGGAGACAGCCAGCAGTGTCCCTTACCTTCATTCTCTTTTTAACTGGCACTGTGTTCCTGGAGGTGCCCCTTGGTTAGATGTGAAATGCAGAGGGAGGCAGGTGCTGGGCGAGGGGCAGGGGCAGGGCTGAGGGCACTGGATTGGCAGTCCCGGCTTTGCCACCCCCGGCTGTGTGACTCGCCACATTAAGTCCCCCGCCCCCCTGGGGCCTCTGTGTCCACCAGTGTAAAATGGGTGGGTTTGGGTCTGGTGACCCTAAAGTTACTTTTAGCTCTAAGAAGCTGTGAAGCAGGGCTTCCTAAGCTGGCACGGTAGGGAAAGGGCAACGAGCGCCCCCCCGCGGTGGCCGGTGGAAAGAGATCAGCTGCTTTGAGTCTAGGGGAGCTAGTTCCTCTTGGAAGCAGACACTCTCTCCTCACAGAGGTGGCCCGAGGTGACACCCTCAGCCTTCCATCATGTTCTGTCTGCCCCGCCTAGGAGCAGAAGTTAATTTTGTTTCTTCTTTGAATAACTTTGGGCTCAGCAAACACTTCCCAAGTCTCCTTCCCTTTCTCACTGTCCACTCCCGCACCAGTGTTTCCTAGGGTCCCTCCTAAATAAAGGGCCCCTATGTCACCGGCGAGAGCATGGTGTCCCCAGATGTGATATCCGGAGAGGGACACAACCTCTTGAGTGCAGCATCTGTCCAGGAATGCACAGCCTCTGTCTAAGCACTAAGAGACATGGAACACACACGAAATGAGACAGGTCTACTAAAAAGGGATGAGGGTTGTCCAAAATTTCAATGCTATCTACGTCAAGGAAAGGCTGGGGAAAGGATCAGATCCCACAAGACTAAAGAGATAAAACAAGCAAATGCAACATCCGGTTGTAGGCTGGACCCTGTCCTGGAGGGGAAAAGGCTAGAAAGATTATTATTATGTCAGGTGACAAAATTGGAACAGACAGTAGATTAAATTAAAATATTGCATCCAAGTTAAATGTGCTGATGCGGATAACTGCATGTGGTTTTACAAGAGAATAGCCTCACTCTTAGGGTCTACGCACTGAAGTATTTCTGGTTTTTCTGGGCTTTCTGCCTTACAGCAAAGGGGCTGGTTTACCTTAGAGCTTCCTATCCTTGGATTTTGAGGGAGAATCACGGGTTCTTTTGAGAACCTGATGATATCTCTGGACACTCTGAACTTTGAAACAACATAATGTACACATTCTTTGTTGTATGTCATGTCCAGAGGTCACAGACCCTTGGGGTGATGCTCTTCTGGTACATCTTCAGTTACTGCGTTCTAAAGTTCCAAAAGCAAAGGGCACGGCGGAGTCAACTTCCTCTAACATGGCCCAGAAAAACATACTATGTGTGTATAATAAAAAATAAAGCCCTGGCTGGTGTGGCTCAGTGGATTGAGTGCTGGCCTGCAAACCAGGGGGTCACTGGTTCGATTCCCAGTCAGGGCACATGCCTGGGTTGTGGGCCAGGTCCCTAGTTAGGGACATTTGGGGAGCAACCTATTGATGTATCTCTCGCCTGTGGATGTTTCTCTCCTTCTTTCTCCCTCCCTTCCTCTCTCGAATAAATAAATAAATAAATAAAATCTTTTTAAAAATAGAGACTGCAAATAATAAAACAAATGGGGCAACATTTTTTAAAAAGAGGTGTATTCAAGTGTTCTAGATGCTATTTTTGTTCTTGCAACACTTTTTTTTTGTGTTAGTTTAGCATACTTTTCCCAAATGAGATGTTAACAAATCATTTGCCTAAATATCATTCAATAAGTGATGCCCGTTACTAGCATTTCAGCTCGAGGAAGGGGAGGTAGGGAGTGTGACGCTGCTGGAGAGGGGCAGGCAGCTGGGCGTGAACAGCCAGTGCGGCAGGCACAGGGTCAGGTGGGGTAAGGACCCAGGTGGGGTGGGTAGGAACACAGCAGGCAGCTGGTGGACAGAGGTCTCAGTGAACTCCTGTTCGAACTTGAACTACTTGCTGACTTTTGCTAAGGGAGCATTTCTAGGGAGAGTCAGGGGCCGTGGTCTGTTTTTCTCTCTCACCTCTCTCCTTGTTTCTTTCCTGCCCCTCCACAGTAGGGGCACTCCACTTCCCAGAATCATAGGCTGTCCACACTGAGAGACTTTAACTCATGGCATCTACTGTTTCCGTGGATCACTGGGAAGGGGAATGCGCGGTGAAACCAAGCTCCAGGCCCACTGTTAACACGGTGAAGGAGGGTGAGAGTGGGCACCCGAAACATCCCGGGCAACCCCATGCACTCCACACAGGACAGCGTGGCAGAGCATGGGTATCACCTTGTCCTAAGTGTTTTCTTTGAGGGTCCAGGCTCTGTTTCAGAGGAGCCTAAGAGCTGCAGCGTCACACACACACTACAGAGGGTGCGCTGCTGGGAGCCTGGACACTTGGACCTAACTAAAAGAACTGGCTACATGGCCTCAGGCAGCTGGCTTTCCCTCTCTGAGCCTTGGTCTCTCCATCTTAAAATGCAGGAGTTGACTTACTCAAGGACTTTTTATCCTTTTTGCAGGGTCATGGATTCTTCTGGGGATCTGATGAAATCATTGGACCCCTTTTTTGAAGCTGTGCACTTTGAAATGCATAATCTCCAGAGGTTCACAGACCCTCTCACAGAAAGTCTCTGCTTAAACTGTCTTCTGAGGGGCCTTCCAGTTACCAATTTATCAAGTCCTAAAAGCCATCAGAATAGACTCAGTGGGTGGAGTCTCATTTGCATCGCATTGAAGAATTAACCATCAATCCCCGAGTCATTTTGGGGGCTTCAACCCTGGCTAGAATAATGTTGAAACAACATTTTAAAGTTACCTCTTGGAGACATATCTACAATACAACATGAAAATGGCTTGAAGTAAAGGCCATTTGCTCTTTGCTTATAGCTGGAAATTTTCTCCCTTTGGCTATGGTCACACCCATAGGCCTCAGATAAAACAAACCCTCTGGGAATCACAAGACTCCTTCCAGCCAATAGGAATAAAGAGACTGCCTAGCAACTCTCTTGTCTCCCCTATGCCATCCAATCAGCATGAAGGAAAGTCTGCTTAGAGGCTAGACTAGTCCCCCAGAACATTACTGGGGATTAAAAATAGACCATTTAATTAAACTCCACATGTGAGTAATTGATTCCAGATTTCTACTTGTAATTTCATAAAGAATTTCCACTGGGCATGTTCTAAGAAACTATAGAACCTCGTAATGTTGCTGATAGGCTTACCTAGTTTTCTTTCAGACCCTGCACAATTTTGTTAAGATGCCTGGTTTGTGTCACAAAGGGAAACAAAGATGCTGGGCTGGAAGCCAGTCCCAGCCACGGGCAGAACTGGAGTGAGAAGTGGCTGAGTCACTCACGGCACATGCCATTGAGACGACTCCCATGTGTGCTTTGCTGGGGAACACAGACAAGATGCCAGAACTTGGCTTCACCATGTACAACCAATAACTGGCAGGAGGTGGGCCCTCGTGCCTCACCTGAACTGCTCAATCATTCTCTGTGCCAAACCGGTCTTCCCACATCCCATCCGATCATCATCCACCCCTGCAGTGCATTCACATCACTTCTTTCTCCAGCATCTCCGACATCCCCTTTCCATTCACCAAATCTTCCAGATCCTCTGCGCAGCACCCACAGCCCACCACTTCTCACCCCAACCCACTCTTCCAACCTCCAGACAGCCCTCCCTACTCAACCCTTCCATGTCTCTGTGAGCCGAATACTCAGAATTCATTGTTCTTTCCTCTCTGGCCTCAGCGTGCACTACTTTTATCTCACATGACTTGGTCCTATATCTTCCCCCTGCACTGGATGCAAAGGGCCAAACTGTGTTATTGAATGAATGGATACATAAATAGATACATTTAAATATAAGCTGAGGACGTCCATCTTCTGGCATCAAAGGCTTGATCCAGGGGGCTCGTGAGGGGCAGATCCTAAGGCCACCCTTGTTTCTGCGCTGAAGCTACACTGTGCCCATCCGTGGTGACTTCACTGAGGGTGGAAAGCCTAGGTCCCCACAGTGCTGGAACAACCAGCAGCGGGAACAATCCTCTCAAGGGACAATTCAGAGCCCTGCAAGAGTAAGCCTCTGTCAAAGTCAAGGACTGGATAATTGGAGAATGTCCCACAAAGATCTAGTTGGCCAAGGGGGTCTTGCTGTGTCTGGCAAGTAGCATTTCTGCCCAGGTCCCAGGCAACTCAGGAAGAATGGCAGGCTCACAGCCACTGTGCAATTTAACACAAAGAGACCAGTTCTGCCCTCTTGGTGAGAGCTTCCAGAACTGGGGGAAGGTGGCTGTGTTAGGAAAACCATTGGTGGTGGTGAGCAGAAGGAGAAAATGCTGATTCCTCCTGAAACCCAGGAGGGGTTAGGTGGGGAGATCTGAGCAGAGGGGCTGCAGTGGCTGGCCCCTCCAGTTGCTGGTGCTGGGGTAGCCCAGGAAAGAGGGTCTTCAGATAGGAATGGGATTCTGTAGGCTCAGCTCTGCAGGAGAATGGATTCCAGCTTGGGATATTGAACACTCTGCTGGGAAGGAAATGAGAATGGAGACTGACCTAACCCAGCAAAAGTGGATGTGCTCAGGGACGGCTAGGGAGACAAGAAAAGACAAGTGACATGACTAATGGCAGCATGGACTGCGGTGGCCAGGAGGGTCAGGAATCACAACCACCCCACTGTTGGCCTTGAGCCCCTCTTAGCTTCAGGAGCTGCCCCCTGAGCTCTAGAAATGCACCACCACATGGTCTACACCTGCTGTTCTCAAGTCCATGTCAGCTGAGGGCGATAGACTGAAGTGCTGGCGGGTTCAGGAGGGCTTTTGAGTCAAATATAGTTGATGGGGGAGGTGGGTCCCTCCAGGATCAGGTCGTCTACATCACTCAGGAGCTTGTGTTCACTGGCCGTGGTGGCTTTTTGCAGGCTGTGGAGGCGGGCCTGGAGTTGTTCTTGCTCCTTCTTGAGCTCCAAGTACGAGTGTGAGAAGGTGTGGAAGATGGACGTGGCTGGGAAGGCCATGATGAGGATCCCACTCAGGATGCTGCTGAGGGCCACCACCTGGCCTGGCACGCTGCAAGGGACCATGTCTCCGTAGCCCACCGTCGTCATGGAGATGATGGCCCACCAGTAGGAGGCCGGGATGCTGGTGAACTCCAGGACCCGCCCGGACTCATTCTCAGCCACGTAGACCAGAGGGGAGAAGAGGGTGATGGCCACGCCAAGGAAAAGGAGAAGCAGGCCGAACTCACGTGTGCAGCGGCGCACGGTGAGGCCCAGCGTCTGCAGCCCCAGTGAGTGGCGGGCCAGGCGCATCACGTAGAGGATGCGCAGGGCCCGCAGCACACGCAGCACCAGCCCTACCTTCTCCAGGTAGGAGCTCCCGCCCTGTCTGTCGTCCTCCTCCTGGGGCTCCTCAGACACCACCAGGGACACATAATAGGGGAAGATGGCCAGGATGTCGATGATGTTCAGGGGCCCCTGGAAGAACTGGCACTTGTTCCGGGCCTGGACAAACCGAAGGCAGAACTCCAGGGAAAACCATGCCACGCAGACAGTCTCCACGATGAAAATGTAGTAGCACTTCTGAGAGCACTCACCCTAGAAAAGCAACGAAACACAGGGTGGAGTGGATGGGCAAAAGCACTGGAAATGGCGGGAAGTAACTAGGTCAGAAAGCCATCCCATATATTTATATCAATATTGGTATCTGTCTATCTCTCTATCCATCTATCTATGGAATATGTGGAGTATTGATATATTGGATGTTGATATTGGTTCTACATGTAGATTCTACATATTAATATACTCCTATATATTCTATATTTACTATATACTCTCTCTTTATTCTATATATTATCTATCTCAATTGAGCCATGCTGTAGACTCTTAGTTGTCCACCAAAACACCCTCTTTTAAAATAATTTATTTATTTATTTATTTTAGAGAGAGAGGAAAGGAGAAAATAGAAACATCAATGTGAAAAAGAAACATCAAATGGTTGCCTCTCACACACACCCTAACCAGGGATCAAACCTGCAACCTAAGCATGAGCCCTGATGGGGAATTGAACTGGCAACCTTTCAGTTCATGAAACAACTTTCCAACCAACTGAGCCATGCTACCAGAGCCCCCTTTTACATAGTTATCAAGTTGTGGCTGGGCACAAGCCTGGTCAGCTAGACCAGAGGCCATCTTTCCAATTTCCCTTACAGCTAGGTATGGCCAAACAACCAAGTCCACACCTGTGGAATGTAAACATATATGATGCATGCCACCTCTGGTTCCAGAACTTATGATGTGGGTGTGAATTCCTGCATGCTCTTTCTTCCTATGAGCTGGAACAACCCATTTGGCCATGCAACCCAACTTGGAACCAACAGATCGAACCAACAGCCCAGGGGAGGATGGAGCATCAGGGTAGGAAAAGAAAAACCCTGGGTCTCAGAATGAGAGCTGCCCATTCACCTTGATTCCTCTTCATGGAGAAATCAATTTCTATTTTGTTAAAAGCCATTCCATCTTGGGGCCTCTTTGTTATAGCAGCCAGACTTTACCTTTCCTGGTGGAAGCCCTTCTTGTGGACCATGCACTGCTCTAGTGCTGTCACTTAAGTGCCACAGTGACACTGGGAGTGGACAGCACAACCTCTCTTTATGACCTAGGACATGGTTCCCAGCAGTGAAATGACTTGCCTGAGCTTGCATGCATGGTAGATGGTCTCTCAGCCATGACACTCTATTTTGTGACTTCTTTGCTTGCCATCCCTTGTTTATTATTCATCCAAGAAAAATGTCTAAAGCGTTCACCCTGTGCCAGGCCCTGAGTGAGGCACTGGGTGGGGTAAAGTACTAGAGAAGCAGATGTTTTGGGGGCCTGGAGGCTGGTGGGGCAGAGGGGCTTACACATCCCTAGAGAGGCCCTGTGACATGGATTGTGACTGTTCCCACAATTGTCTAGTAGGGGCTGTTGTGGATTCATTGTCCTGGCATCCGCACTCCCTGCATCTGACTTCTAACAGAATCCCACCAGCCCCTCTACTCCTCAAAGTGCGGTCCTCCAACCAGGAGCATCCACCTCCCCAGGGAGCTTGTTAGAAACACAATCTTGGGCCCTACCCTTTCCCTGAGGAATCAGAGTCTGCATTTTAACAAGACTCCCAAGTGTTTTTAAGTATGTTAAAGTCTGAGAGGCTCTGGTCTCATACAGTGGTTCCCAGCCTTGGCTGCAGAGCAGAATCACCTGGGCAGCTTTGGGAAAAATCCCAGTGTCTGGACTGGGACCTCAGAGGTTATGTTTAATTGATCTAGATTTGAGCTTGAGCAGTAGAATTTCTCAGAAGCTCCATAGATGATTCTAATGTGAAGCCAGAGTTGAGAACCTGAGTATACAAATATATATGAATATATATGAATATATACATTTATATTTATGATGGATGAGTAAATGCATGACCGAAGCCAGTTGCCTCAGTGAAAAGCAGAATGTTGACAACTGCAATTTTCTTTGTATTATAAGGCTCTGCAGTGGAAAAAGAAATTATTTCCAGTGCCTGGGCCCACAGGAATACCAAATTGAAATGTCCTTTATGTCTGGCCACTGGTGGAAGGGAAACCGGCTAGTCTGTTCTGCTCTCTGTCTGCCTGTCCAGGGCTGGACAGCTTTCTCCCTTGACCTGTATCTGGTCTATGGAAGGGATGGGAGCAGGTGGGAGTGCTGTTGAAGGTGTGGAGCCTATAACCCAGATTCAAATCCCACACTTCTGCTTACTCGGGCATGTTATTTAGCCCCTCCATGCTTTCAGTTTTCTGCCCTAGAAGTTGCTGTGATGAATGGAAATGCTGCTTGTAAAGCAGGTAACAGGCTGTGGCACCTGCAGGCACATTACACTTCAGAGCTATCTTTATGAGATGAGTGACTGGTCACAGACATGGCCTGCCCGGTCAGTTTAAGGGTAACAATACCCTCCTCCTATCACTAGATTCTACAGGAACCCAAGGAAATTCTCCAACTCACTGGGAGGTCTTTGCTGCACCTGCCAGGTTTGCTTCAGGATCCTGGAGAGCTTGGGAGTTAGGATCCTGATTCACCAATCCTGCTACAAATTTGCTGTGTGACCAAGCAGTAGTAACTCCCTGTCTCTGTGCTCCAGTTTCCAAAGAAGACATTGAAACAAAAACAGTATTTCTGAAAGCTGAATCAGAACCCCTTGCATCAGAATCTCCTACGGTGTTTGTTACAAGTGCAGATATTTGGGCATCTGGAAGTTTTTCAGACTCCAGGGTAGATTCTCCCTACAAGGCCTTTTTCATCATTGACATTCTGGGAGATTGCCTCCTGGCTTAAGAGCCTGTGGTTGCTGGGAATAGCTGTTTCAGGCCAGTGACCCAATAGCTCAGGAAGGTGACTCCTGAGAGCTCTGTGGGTCCCCCTACTGCCTCTGGTGCTGGTGTTTGGATATTCAAGGCATGCACCAGCCACCTCCCTCCTGTGGCCTGGCCCCAGCTGGCCTGGCCACCTCCCTGCACTGCAGCAAGCGCCCTCTCTGCCAACTCACCCCCTGCACTGCCATTCTGCTCTGCATCCTTAAACCGACCTCCCAGCCCTGATCCCCAGAGAAACTCCCTGTTAGCTGCCGGCCTTGGGGCAGCAGAGATTTATGGGGCTCTAGCTAAGAAGAGAATTCCCAGGCCAGCCAATATTTGAAGAAAAATAGACAGAAAGGAATGAAATGTTACTTTTTTCTCTCCAAGGAAGTTTCCAGTTGTGTTTTGCAGGTGGGTTGAACAACTCCTCCTGGTTTGCCCAGAATTTTCTGGAATTGAACATGAAAAATCTCGGGTCACCAAAATCTTCTCAGTCCTGGGCAAACCAGATGGCTGGTCACCCTCTTGGTGGCCCTTGTCTCAGCAGGAATGAGGTATGCTCTGTTTCCCTCAGGCAGTGAAGACAAACGTGAGTCAGCCTGAGGAGTCTGGAGGTATGAGCAACGCAACCACATGGACAGACAAGATGTGGTGCAGGACAAGCCAGATGTACATCTCCATTCATGTCAAGTTCAAGAACAGGCAAAACTCATCTAGAGTGGACAACATCACCCAAACAGTAGCTGCCTCTGGGTAGGTAGGGATGGACTATGAAGGGACCCGAGAGAATTTTCTGGGTTGATGGGGCTATCCAGTTGTTAAATTGAACAGCTAAATAGAGTGTGCATTTCAATGCTTATAAATTTTACTTATAAAACTGTAAAATAAAAATAAAATGAATGATACTAAGCAACTGGAGTAGAGCGGCGATGGAGAAAGAGAGAGAACAAGAATGGCGCATGTGGACAATCGTGGAAGCTGAGTCATGGGTGCTTGGGGTGCATTATGTTATTCTGTTTACTGTAAATGCCTGAGATTTTCCATAATAGTTTAAAAAAAACTGGGTCAGGCCCTGGCTGGTATGGCTCAGTGGATTGAGTGCCAGCCTGCAAACCAAAAGGTCACCGGTTCAATTCCCAGTCAGGGCACATGCCTGGGTTGCAGGCCAGGTCCCCAGGAGGGGTCGCTTGAGAGGCAACCACACATTGATGTTTCTCTCCCTCTCTTTCTCCCTCCCTTTCCCTCTCTCTAAGAATAAATACATTTTTAAAAATAAATAAAAATTTTAAAAAACTGGGCCAGAAATCAAATACACACTGAGCTACCACTCCACACACACTAGGATAGCTATGGTTCTAAAGACAAGTTAACGAGGGTTGGTGAGGATGAGGAGAACTTAGAACTCTCAAACATTGCCAGTGGGACTATAAACGCGCAGCCGCTGTGGAAACAGGTTGGTGGTACCTCAAGCAGACATTTGCTCTCTGACCTGACACCCCAGTCCTAGGTGTGCCCCTGAAGGAAGTGAAAACAGGCATGCACAGCAAACTTGCACGTGAACACCCAGAGCAGCATTATTCATGACAGCCCAAGTGCGAAATAACCCAGATGCCCACCAGCTGGAGAATGAACAAACGAAATTTGGTGTACTCTTAAAGTGGGACGTTATCCAGTCATAAGAAACATGAAGCACTAAAAGAAGAAAAAGGATCAAGTACTGATCACGCTTCACACGGATGAACCTTGAAACCCTTACACTCAGTGAAAGGCGCCAGGCACAAAAGGCCAGATATTGATTGTACGATTCCATCTACATGAAATAGCCAGAAAAGGCAAGTCCATGGAGATAGAAAGTACGTTAGTGGCTGATTGTGTCTTCAGGGTTTGGGAATGTGGAATAGCTAGTAGTATGTACAGGGTTTTTTTTTTTGGGGGGGGTGACAAAAATGTTCTGAAATTATTGATAGATAGTGGCATGACTATACAATTGTAAACTAAAAGCCACTGATTTGTGCACTTTAAAAGGATGAATATTATAGGATGTGAAGTATATCTTAAAAAGAAAGAAGCCAGGGTCTGGGTGTGAAGGGACTGAGTCAGTCCTGGGTGAGGAGGCAGGGAGTGGGGGCCCTGCAGCCTTGCTCCGACTTCTTTCTCCAAGTTCCAGAGCAGAGCTGCTCTGAAGGGCTCTGGGATCAGAGGGCAGGCAGGACTTTCTGAGGGCAAAGCCACTGTCACTGAGGGTCCATCTGGACAGGCTGCCCAGCAGACTGCTGTGGGTTCAGTGAGGGCTGGTTCTATAAGTCCCATCTGTCAGGGACTCGGGGCAGAATTCTTGACCTTAGAGCTTTCCCCACACCCTTCTGTCTCTCTCAGCGATGCCTGCCAGCTCCCCCTTTGGGAATATGGCCAGACTCAGCCACTTTTCACCTCCAGTTCAGCTCAGCGCTGGTCCCAGAGCTCCATTCAGCAGCTCAGGCCTTGCTCCCTCCCTCCTGCCTGCCTGTGATTTCCCCCATCTGTGCCTCTCGCCCTGTCCTCAAGTCTGGGCTGATTATTCTGACACTTTTCCGGGCCTGGCCATGCTGATTCATCCCTCTTCCTGGCTTCTCCCTTCCTCTCTGCCCTCTCTGGCCTCCTTTGTGACCCTTCCAGAACTCTCTCCTGACTCCTCCCTTGCCTTGAGCTCCCCTCCCCAGTTCTCCCTGTCCCCTGCACTTCCTCCTCCCAGCCACCCCCAGTCCCCAACGCTGGGACAAGAGGCTCCGAGCGAGCGAGCGAGCGAGCGTGCGTGGAGCCAAGCTGATAGGGACTAGGAGCCGGGCCCAGTGAAGATGGAGAGCATGCCTAGGGCAGAGGAACAGCATGAGCTCCAGATTCAGGAAAGGGGGACCCCTTCCAAGAAATGGGGAAAACTTCTTGTTGGCCAAAACATAGGGACACTCAGCTGGGGAGAAAAACCCCAAAACCAAAAAAAAAAAAAAAAAAAACCAGGCTAAGAAGAATTCCCTAGAGTAATTACCAACTATCACAAAACCCAGAGAGCGGGCAGTTCTCTAAGGAGCTGATTTGTGATCCAGGAGGGGGACAGGGGAGGGGGAGGAGCTCGCTCTAACACAAGGCTTTTTATCAAAGGGAGGAGGTAGAAACTACAGCCCAAAAGTCCAGCTGCACCCTCGTGAGAAGGCCATTGGCCAAGGCAGAGCTGGCAGGCATCTCTGTGAGAGACCGAAGGATGCGGAGAAAGCTCCCAGGTCAAGAATCCAGCCCTGAGTCCCTCCCAGATGGAACTTCTAGAATGGGCCCCCCCCCCTGAACCCGCAGCAATCTGCCAGCTCCCCGTCTGGGACTGTGGCCAGACTCAGCAGCCACTTCTCACCTCCAGTTCAGCTCAGCTCTGGTCCCAGAGCTCCACTGAGCAGCTCGGGCCTCCCTCCCTCCCTCCCTCCTTCCTACCTGTGATTTTCCCCATTTGTGCCTCTGGGCAGGGTGCTGCAGGTTCAAGGGGTTCCCAATAGTTCCACCTGGTCTTTTAAAAACCTGTGTGTGCCTTTCTTCCCCAGCCCGGCACCTTAGCAAGATGCCTAGACCATAGTACAGGATGTGAGGGACAGTGAGACACAGAGCCTCTGTTGTCCCAGCCGGAGCCCCACTTCGATTCTGTGACCACCCAGGGCACTATACACAGCTGCAACCTGATGCATGTGTCAAGCAAACCTCTGGGACAAAAGTAGAATCTAAAGTGGGAAGAGAAATGAGCAAAGGCTGCCACACAGGTAGAGAGAGCAGGTTTGTCCCTGTATTTGTCACCACTGAGTCCCCAGCACACAGTAGGCCCTCGGGGAAAATCTATCGATTGCATGAAGGATTTGACGGGTGCTGGGAGCAGACAGAGAAGACATCTGAGTGGACTGGCCACTGCCTTTGCCACCGCCATGTGGGTTCTGTGAGCCGGGAGAGAAGTTGATGAGCAAAGCAGATGAGCAGGTGGGAGGGGTATGATCTGAGTTCCAAAGGGTGGTTAAAAGTGGCGAGCTGCACTCCGTGCCGGCACACGATAAATCAGGTTACTTAATCCTACTGCCACTCTCTGAGTAGGTGTTGGCCTTATCCACTTTGATAGGTGACAAAACAGAGACACAGAGAAATAGGGCGACTCATCCAAGGGCTGAGCCAGGGAGTACCAGAGTTGGGATTTGAACCCAGGACCAGCGAAACAGAGATTCTGGCTCCTTTCCAGGAAGAGCTACTGTCTGTCTGCAGCTGTTGGAATATCTCAGTACCAGCAAAGAGGAAGAAAGAGGTCAAGAGAGGAGGAATGAGTGTTCTGCTGCAGCTGGCAGTGACCTTCAGCCTCCCCCAGAGGGAGGAAAAGTGCTCTGAGCAGCAGAGCTGCCAAGCATGGCTGAGGCTGTGTGGAAGGGCACAAGAAATGAATGACAGAGTTGACAATCTTTGCAGAGGACTTGGGCAGAGGGGAGCAAAGAATGTGGGAAGTTGCAGCATTCGCTACTGAATGATGGATAAGCAAACGGGTGGAACAGACAATGGAATATTACTGAGCCACAAAAAGGAGTGAGGTACTGACACATGCTACAACATGGGTGAACCTTGAAAACATGCTAAGTCAGCAAAGCCAGAAGGAGTGGGCCATGCTGGTGTCACAGCCTGCTCGCCAGATCGCTGCTTTCGGACTGATGTCCCTGGAGGCAAATATGAAACACCTGGCACTTGTGGTAGGGAGAGAACGTCATCTTGTTATGTAAATGGAAGGACGTGGTCTTGAAAGAACAAAGACAGCCCCAACCTCAGCCTCCTGGCTGTCTGAATTATTATTATTGTTGAGACAGAAATAGACACTTATTCTGAGGGCCGCATCTCCCAACCTCTCTCGGCAGTTCAAGGAAAAGCGTTTTTACAAGGTGACATCCCCAGAACCTGGGAGCAGGAATGACAGCTGATTGCTCTGCTCAGACCTGGGGCTGCCTGGCTCTGTGGCCCCTTCTCCACCTCTGATTTGATTTTCCGAGCTTCCATTAAACCAGGCTCGGGTTCATACCCTGGGTAATTCTCAAAGCAGTAGGTTTTGAAAGGTCCTTGTCCCTCTGCTCAGCCTAAATCCTGGCTCCCTAGAAATCCCTAATAGGAGTGGGCTGGTAGAAATCCAGGGGTCCTCCCTCAGTTACTGGGATCAAGGGCACCCTCTGAGACAGGGGGGCAAAGGCCATTTTTTGTCCTAATATTTTTCCTGCAGTGTCCACGTATAAATATTTCTGTGAACGAGCAAGATCTTAAATCACATGATATTGTGCTGAAGAATGTAAACAGTGCCTGCAATGGGGGCTATAGTCCTCTATGGGGAGGAAAAGCTGTTTGAAAGTCTAACATTTTGGTTTGTTTGCTTTAGGACTAAGCATTTATAAGTTGGATGAGATACATTTTACGCAACAAATAATTGTTGAGAGCCTACTCTGTGTGAGGAACCGGCTGTTTCTCCATCTAAGTTAAGTCCTTCCTATCTGCAAAGTTCTCTGATCCTATCGTATTGCCCTGGAATACATCTTTAAGGGAAGGGAACTTACACTGACTGACCATGACAATGGCTCACGTACGGGCTGCACTGTCTCACGTGTGTGTTTCATTTATGGGCTCCCTTCATGTATAGTAATATAATCTCTGTAAGTTAGGGTGATGGGGAGCCATGTAGGAGTATAAAGCTGGGCAGGAGCAATATTTCAAATTAGTTTGAAGCTCTCCAATAACCTTCCCAACAAAATTTTAGATTCTTATCTCATTTCTCAGATCATCTGACTCCTTGAGGAGGTGGGGGTTGGGGGGTGGTATCACCATAGCTCCTGGAAAGAGAGCTCAGGAGTGGACAAGAAAATTTTTGGCTCTGGCCTCCCTGGGCAGAGTCACTTAGAAGTTAACGTATCTCTCAGCTTCCCATTCAGTAAGAATGACTGAGAAGCTCAGGAGGGAAGTAAGAAGCAGGAAAACTGAGGACAGAGTATCTCTGCCTCCTTGGCATATTTGTGCTATAACTGTGAGAAAGCCAAATGCCCTATGCCTCAGTTTCTTCATCTGAAAACGTAGTTGGGATGCCCGCTGAATGATGGCTCAAGAAGGCAGGGGTTCTGGCCTGGCATAGTGCATGGCACAGAATATTGCCCAATAAATCTATGATGAGTGCCCTGAATGTGTACAACTCAGTTCATTTTATGGAGGAGGAAACTGAGGCTCAGAGAAATGAAGCCAATTCCAATGGTCACAGAGCCGGGAGCCATGGGGCTGGACCTGCCAGGCCTGCTAAGAACAGGGATGGCTTTGTCGATGTCCAGGGTTCACTATCAGAGGCAGGGCCACCTCATGACTTTCGTGGGGCCCAAGGCACTTTGGCCTTTGTGGGCCTCTTCCCCCCAAAATACATTAAAAATTTTCTTTCATGACTGTGTCGGTCTAAAAATAAATATAATCCATGCTGGATAATATTCATTTTTGCCTTCTTGTTTTCAAAGACATTAAAATGTTTTCATGAGCCCTAAGTCGTGTGGGCCTTGGAGAAATGAACCCCAGTCAGAAGCCACTTACCTTGTCCTCCTCGGCCCTCAGGTCGGGCATGGTGCTGACACACAGGCTGACCGCTGTGGTGGCCACGAAGAGGATGGACAGGCAAGCAAAGACCTTCCCCGGCAGCCCCGACTGTGGGTTTTCCACCATCTCCCGCAGCCAGTTCATGAAGAGCCCCCAGCGCGAGGCGACCACGGTGGGGCCACACGCCTCCCTCTGGCGCTGCAGGGCCTCCTCCCTGCGCAGCTCGGCCAGCTCCTCCAGCTTCTTCAGCAGTTTCCGCAGGCAGCATTTCTCCAAGTTGGCTTCCTCGATGCCCCAGTAGGTCAGCTCCTCCTGGAAGGACAGCACGCACATCTCCCGCAGGAGGGCCAGCTTGCCGGCCGCCAGGAAGCTCACGATCATTCCGAAAGCACTGGGGCTCCTGTCGAAGAAGAACTCCTGGTTGTCCTCATCATAATCGTCGCAGAGCTGTGCAATCTCCTCCTGGTTCCGGCAGAACTTGAGCTTGCTCAGGCGGCTCAAGGGAAACTCATCCAGTGTGCTCCAGGGAAGAATGTACCTCCTGCCCCCAACGTTCACCAGGATCTCCTTCTTCAGGTCTGCCGCCGGGGAGGCGTCCAGCTCGCCCACCTTCCGGGCTCTGCGGTAGTAATGGCCCTTGGTGGACGGTGGCTCCATGGAGCCAGGCAAGAGCTGACTCAGAGGGCTGCAGGAGCCTGAGTGATGGTGCCTGGCATGCAGGCCCCTGACTCTGGAGACTATGGGCATTGCCGTCGGCGTCCTGGCACCCAAGGGGAAAAGAGCAAGACAGCAGGAGGAATCAGCCTTCGGGCAGAGTCCTAGATGTCCCAGATGTTTTCTCAGGTCTGCTTTCCTCCCACTGGATCTGCATTATTCATTCTTTTAATCTTTCCTCTAACACAGATTTATTGGGCACCTACTATGCACTTGGCATCTGTCAGTGAACAAAAGGAAACGATGCCATCCCTTCCTACTTATCTCTCAGCAGATCTCCTTGGAATTAGACATGATGTGAACTGGGACTTGGGGAGCTCAGTCCTGAGCTGGACGAGTCAGCACTGTGCCACTTTCAGGCTGTGTGGCCTCAGGCATGTACCTTAACCTCTCTGACTTCAACATCATTCACTCCATGACAAAACTTGTACCAACCTTGCAAGGTATAGTTGGTAAAAATAGGGCTTTAGTGTGTAAGAGGTTCTCAAGGTCACTGCCAGGTCTGACCCTTTAGAACTGCCACCACAGGTGGATTGCCCAGCCACTCTAAACCCTTTGCTTCATCTACACAGCTGGGGTAGTTTCAGTGCCCACCTCATGGGGCACAATGAGGGTTCCATGCAGTAACATACATGAAGTGTACATTAAGAACACTTTTAGATGCTTCTGACAAGACAGGCACCTTGTAACTCATCTCAACAACCCCATGAAATAGACAGTAATGTTTCCATTTTACAGATGAGGAAACAAAGGCCTGGGAAGGTTAAGTAAGGAGGAATGTGACCCTGGTTAGCATGGCACCTGACTCTCAGGAGAAGTTTCACAATGGTCACCTTGTCCCTCTTGTTTGCTTTCTCATTTGGAGGATTTTACTCTCCATGACAGCGCTCCTCCATGTTCATTGGGTGCGTGTCTCATCACCCTTGCTGTGTGACCTTGAGCCAGTTACTACGCCACTCTGGGCCTAGGTCTTGTCATTTGCAAAACGAGAGGGCCTCTAATGCTGTCTCCATTTCAGACCTATCTGAAACCAGGGCTCCTGGTTTAGAGTAGGATTTTAGATTTAACCCATCCCCTTTGAAAAATCACCTCTGTGATAGTGCTCATCCTCAGCATCCTGCAACCATTTCCTATGCTATTCATGGGAGCCAGAGCTGTTTCCAGAGCATCTATAACCTTACATTCCAAGACGCACTCCAATCAAGAGAAACACTCAGCTGCTGAACGGAAAGAAAAGTTCCTCTCAATTGCAGAGCCGGTTGGATTCCGGCCGACAGCGAAGAGTGGAACCACAGCCTATGCATTTCACACTTGCTCACCGTACCACATCAGGCTATTCTGTGTGCCTTACTTCATTTGCAACATATGGCCGGAGGAAGACGAGCAGCCTGCAGAGAAAGAGTGTTCGGAAATACAGGGAGCCCTTCCCAAGTGTTTTCATTTTCTGATTGCAAAAACCAGGACTCAGAGAGCTGAAGTGACTCATCCAAGGTCACACAACGAATCCAAACCCAACCCAGGGCTCTATCTCCCAGCCTGGGTCTCTTTCTAGAACCCTCAAGACTGTACTTTCTGTACTCACTGCACACCCCCAACTTTGCAATCCACTGCCCCCGCCACCACCAAACAGCTGGCACACGAAGCTCCTTCCAGAGCACGGGAAAGGCGGTCACTTGCAACGGCACTTTGGCCAGGGATGTTTCAGTGTCCTGCCAATGCCTGCCCCTGCAGCAAACATCAACTTATTCCCCAGGAGTTTAACTCACCGTCCTGTCTCAGGGAGCCCGTTTCCAGCTGTTTCTCTTCCAGGCAAGAGGAGCCCATGTCTCGATGTCCTGGGAAGAGACAGGTTTGGGAATCTTAAAAATCCCAGACAAGCAGTTTCTGGCAGAGTTATTTTCCAACCTTTCTTCCCTTGTCTCCTCCAGAAACCCGAAATTCATTCATTCTGCATCTCTCTCTCCAGCAGCTGCAGAACAGCCCTGGGGGAGTGGAGTGGGGGTTTTAAGGGAACCCAGAAGCCCCTTCCCCCACGAGAGGCAAGAGTCTGAGGGGTTCATGCTAGAAGGGATTGGGTCCAGCTGTCCTGCTTCGGTTCCAGGCTCTGCACTGTGTCCCACAGGGACAGCCAGTGTGGTCCTGCAAGGGGCGGGGGGTGAGGGAAAGGGGTTGGAAATGGGAAGGGCTTAGGAGTAATCTCTCAATCAGCCAGGCAGCAAGCTGGAGCAGCGGCAGCTCTGCCAACCGCCTTAAGAGCAAGGAGAGCTGTCCTCCCCTCCCCTCCAAGGAGGAGCATAACTGGGAAGGAGCAGAGGATAACTTGGGGCCGGGGCATCTGCAACTATCAGCACTCTGGCGGCTCCTTAGGGTATGCTGGTGAGGAGCAGGTATTCAGCTAGCGGCTGCAGGAGGAACTTTTCGCTGCTTTGAACCAGCCCAGGTCTGGGACAGGTTCAGAGAAGCCTAGCCTCCCACCACTGGGTGGGAGTTCTGGAGGCTGCAGGACGGACCAGGAAGAGGTATGAGTTTGGAATCACATGCACCTGGATCCCTGACTCCAGTGTAAATGTCTGGGTGACCTTGAGCAGGTGACTTAGTACCTCTGAGCCTCATTGTTCTTGTTTGTAAAAAGTATGAGAATAGGAGGGGTTGGGGGGGGTCACAGCAGAAGCCAAAGAGTAAGCCCCTTCTGTGGGTTTGGCTGGTGTGGTCCAGGCCAGGAGGCAGACGCGTAGTTTCTGGGGTCTGCATCCTGCCTCGGCTCTGCACTACTTTGCTGTGTGTCTTTGGTCAGTCACTCCATCTCTCCGGACCTCAGCTTTCTCCCTGGTCAAGTGAGGACAGTCAAAGAAGTGATGACAGAAATTGCAAAATCGTCTTCTCATGTAGGTGCTCAATGTACATTGGCTCTTCTTAATTTTCTTAAGAGGTTCTGAGGTCTGGTCTCTTGGCTTCCAAGCTTTGCTTTGCAAACAAGGTCCGGAGGCCTAGGAACGAGGCTTGCTCAAGGTCGCCTTGCTGGTTGGAATCTGCACTTAAAGAGACTTTGAGTCCTGATGCGAGGATCCAGGAGTGAGGAAGGTCTGAGCTTGAGCCTTCCACGGCCTCCTGGAGGGGCTAGCAGCAGCTGCTGGCCTCAGTGGGCTCCCTGAGACTTGGGCTATGGGGGCAAACCCACACCGGATCAGAGAGGCTGATTGAATGGAGGTGGTGTGGGGGCTGTCAAACAGCACTGCTTGAAACCCCAGGGTTTTGCAAAGTGATCAAGGGACCCAGAATGGGGGATGACAAAAGGGAGGACACAGGGATGAGACTCTCTGCCTCATTGTGTCACCTCCACTCTGATCAGTTTCCCACAGTAAGTCTCCAAGTGCAACCCAAACGAATGCCGTAGCCCCGCAGGTCCAGTCTCCACACTCAGCCCACTCTAAGAAACCACAGGGCACCTGTCAGCAATGGATTTGCTCTCCCCTGCCCTTGACTCCCCAGTTTTCTCAGTTCTGACAGCTGCTCTATCACCTGTCATTGACCAGACTCCAAAATGATCTTTCCAGCACATGCTGCTTTCCCCTGCCTCCTCTTTCTCTGTCCTCCCACCTCCCTGAGCTCTTTACTATTTATCTTGACTTCACCTCTGGCTAAATCTCCCCTAATCTGTCCCCTTGCCTCTCAGTTAGTTCTCTTTGGATCTGGGATATATGGGTCAAATCAAGAATTTACCACTTCCTTGCTGGGTGACCTTCAGCAAGTTTCTTAACCTCTCTGTGTCTCAATTCCCTCATTTGTGAAATGAAGATGATAGAATGTACCTGTTGATATGCTGTGAGTATTGAACAAATCAATTCACGTTTAGGAGGAGTGTCTGAGGGGAAGCAAGTCCCGGTTAAGCGCTTGCTGTTATTATGAATATTGTCTTAACAAATTCAAGTCACACGAGAAAGATTTTTTTTTTTTTTTTTGAAGAAAGGAGTCTGCTATTTTAAAAAAGAAGTGTTTTAAAAGAAGGGTTGAGAGGTGCTGGTCTAGTACAAGCCCCTGATGACACACAGAGGAGCTGAGACCCAGAGAAGGGGGAGAGTGTCTGAGCTCTTGTGGCCAGTCGACGGCAGGACAAGGCCAATGAGGACGTAGTGCAGTGGTCTTCCCACCGCCCCAGTGCCTGCTGTCAGCAATGCCACTGTGCCTCAGCTTCAGGATCTTTGATTTTAGCCTGGCTTCCAGGCCCATCAGCCCCTGGCCTAAGGATTCATTGAGTCCTTCCACAGGACTTATTAGGTTCCAGTCTCCTTTTAGGTTAAGGCCACTGCCTTCCTGTGTCTCTCCCTATTGTGTGCACTTGACCTCAGCTAACCAGGGCAGGGAGCCCAGCCGGTGGCTCTTCCCAGCATCTTGGGAGTCCCGGATACAGGACAGCCCATACCAGCCCCTCCCTGCTCTCTTCTGAAGGATTGCACCTGCCACACATTTCTGATATGGGGCTGGACCGCAGTGACCATGTATGTTTCCTGTGCCGGTTGTAACAAAAACACAGATCTTGCTGTTCTGGAGGCCAGAGTCCAGTTACAGGGCTAAAGTCAATGTGTTGTCAGGGCTGCATTCCTGCTGGAGGCTCCAGGGGAGATCCCACTTCCAGCTGCTAGGGGCTACCCACACTCTCTGGCTTGTGCGCACATCCCTCTGACTCCCGCTTCTGTCCTCATATCTCCTCCTCTGACGTGCTCGCCTCTCTCTTATATGAATCCTCTGATTACATTGAGCCTGATGGATAATCCAGGATAATCTCTGAATTTTTAAATCCTTCATTTAATCACGCCTGCAACATTCCTTTTGTCTTGTCAGTAATATACTTGCAGGTCCCGGGATTAATTTTTGGACATCATTTAGCCTAGGGAGGCCCCTTCAGGGCTCCAGAACTGTGAGATAATAAATTTGTGCTGTTTTAAGCTGCTAGATTTGTGGTGTTTATTACAACAGCAATATAAGTCCTGACTGGTTTGGGGGCAGGCAGGTCAAACACCAACCATCACAGATAGTTGCAATTTGCTGAGGAGAAGGCCATGCCTTGCCTGTGTAACCAGGCTTTCCAACATCTGCTTCTAGAAGCTGGAATCCACCATGCATTCAACAAACATTTAGTGAGCATCTACTCTGCTGTGGCGGTACTCACTGACTGTGTGACCTTGAGCAAGTCCCCTTTCCTCTGTGCACCTGAGGAACAATGGGGTAATGATAGTCCTTATTGTAAGGAGTGAATGAGTTACTGCATGGAAAACACTGATTTCAGTGCCTGGCACCTAGTAAGTGCTCAATGAGAAATTACTATTTGCATCATCGCCATTATCAGTATCGCAGGAACTCAAGTGTCCTGGTAACAGAGATGAGAAGAGCTGAAGTAGATCCCAGGGTGCCATGAGTGAGCAGAGGAGGCAACAAATGATGGTGTGTTATTGAACGATAATAATTGGATTTCGGGGGGCAGGGGGAGTTCTGATTGTAGCATTTGCCAATTTCTGTGGTGTAAATACTCCTGCCATGACCAGTTTCATGCTAACAACATAACATCCCTGAATGCTGAGCAGGGAACAGATGCTAATGATTGGCTCTTGCAAGCCTGTGTCCGGCGGCTCCATATATTACTGCACTCCAGGGAAGCCAGGGCAGCGCTTGCCAAGGCAGGACCCTGGACAAACCTTGATGCATGAGTAGCAGATACACAAACAAGAGAGCAGAAATGCAGATAGAAATAAAAAATGATGGGCTTCTCTATCTTGCTAAGAACTGTGGGCTTCACACTGGCCTGGGAGAGCCACTGGTGATTGAAACTGTGTTTCTCCACCCTGGAACCTTCTAGCATCACCCTGGGCACTTAAACAAATAAAATAAAAACAAACTCCAAATGACTGAGCTGCACCCAGATCAGTGAAATCAGATTTGAGGTCCGGGGACCCACACAGGGGATGGCTTTGAAATTTCTCCAGGTGATTCTAATGTGCAGCTGGGGTTGGGAATGGGTGCTTGAAGTCAGGAGTGACCCATCAGGTATGCCTTTTCCAGGGCTAACTTTAGCTCCCTCAGGCCTTGCTGGAGGCAGCGTAAATTGGTCCCTTTTAAAGGGCAATTTGGCGCTATTGATCAACATCAGAGATGCAGAAGCTCCCTGGTTTGCAGTTGCATGTCAAGGACTTTATCCTGCAGACGTGCTCGTGGAAGTGCAGAGACATGTGCGTGGAGATACTCACTGAGGCCCTGTTTGTGAGAGCGGTGGGGTGGAAACAACCGAAATATCCCTCGTTAGGGGGCTGGTTGAACACAGGTTGGTCACAAAGGCGGAAAAAAACTCTGCAGCTGCTGAAAAGGAGTAGAAATCTACATATAGTTGATGCGAAAGGACCAGCAAGATGCAGAAGAGACCATACTGAGCGCCCTGGTTTGTGTAAACACAGATGGGAGGGGTGTGTGTGTGTGGGTGTTTGTGTGCATTAATCATTCATTTCTGGAAAATGGGTAAAAAAACCTAGAAACTGTGGTTGCCTCTGAGGAGGGAAACCGAGGAGTTGTGGGAAGGGGTGAGAGAGAGAGGGAAATTTCTTTATTGTTTACTTTTTAAAAAACCCTGGTTATGTATTGATTCACAACTTTTTTTAAAAAGGTATATTCCAAGGCATCCTGGTACCAGTGCAGAGGAGGGGCCAGTCCCGAAGGGAGAGGTGATTTACTAGACCTGGCTGGGGCAACATGGCCATAGATAAGGCAGTGACAGAGGGGCTCAAGGGGAAGATGGGAAAGAAGCCGAACAGACGGGAGGAACCACATGGAAGGTGCTAGGCAAACAGCTGTTGATGGACTCTGCCCAGCCGTCAGCTATTTTAGACTTAACCACACCCCATCAGGGAGGTCTGGATATTGGCCAAGGCCACAGACTCTACTGGAGTGACCTGATCGCAGTCCTTGAGCCGCTGGGGCCATTCACTGTGACCTCGCTGGGAAAACCAAGGCAGCTCAGTAGTGTTTATTAGAGATTGGAAGTAAAGGCACACCTGGGTCACTCACTGACCACTGGTCAGTGGGGGTGTCCCAAAGTCAAGGTTCCTCCAGGAGCCAGGCGGATGACGCAAGGTAGGCTGGTGGGGGTTGTGGCAAAGTGGGGAACTTACACCCCGACTCACAAAGGTAGAAAGTGGGTCCAGTGTTGTGGCATCTTGATATTTGGAAAGAAGAGCTGAAATCCTGATTTCATGGTAAATCTCTCAATTTCTCAATGTTGCCAATTAACTCAGAAATTTATGAAGGGCACTGCTGGTGTGGCTCAGTAGACTGAGTGCCAGCCTGTGAACTGAAAGGTCATCAGTTCAATTCCCAGTCAGGGCATATACCTGGGCTACCAGTTCAGTCCCCTGGGGTGTGTGTGTGTGCGAGGAAATTGATCGATGTTTTTCTCACATGTCAATGTTTCTCCCCTCTCTCCCTCCCTCCTTCCCCTCTCTCTGAAAATAAAAATAAATAAAATCTTAAAAAAAAAAAAAGAATTTATAAAGCACCGCAGGGCTAAACATGTGCATAACTGATGACCCCGCAATTCTGCTCCCAGGTGTGTGCCCATGAGGGATGTGCACACATGTGCACCAAAGGGCAGGGTTAGAAGGTGGGCCGCAGCACTGTTTCCTAACAGCTGCACATTAGACGCCCACTGACAGAAGAATTTGTAACTTAATTGTGTATAGTCACACAGTGGATATCACACAGTGGTGACAAGGCATACACTATAACCATTTGCCACAACACGGAAGAATCTTATAGTCATGTTGAGTGAAAGAAGCCAGACACAAAAGAGCAGACACATGATTCCATTGATAGGCAATTCAAAAACAGGCAAAACTAATTTACGGTGATAAAAGGCAGGAAGGTGATTGCTTTCGGGGATGCGTAGTGGGTTCTAGGTCTGGTCCTTTTGTCTGATCTGTTTCATCAGGGGGCTGATTATACAGTGTGTCGAATTTGTGGAAGTGATATGTGTACTTTAGTATGTAGGTTGTATTTACATTTTTTTAAGTGGGGCTTTTTTTTTTTTTTTTTTGGTTTGCTTTGTTTTAAACAATCATTACCATGGAGGTCCAAATAAGATGTATCAGACATCTGGACTCAGTCTGGGGTTATGATCAGGTTATCCCAGTGAATGGCTTTGAAGTGGCCAGGCTTTCAAAGCCACTCCAGCCTGGAACCTCCTGCTTTTTGTCAGTCACTGCTCAAGTCAGTTACACTCAGCTCTATGCCTTCGCCTGGACCAAGCCTCCCTCCATTCCTCCCTCGCTCCCTCCGGGAAGTCTGAGGTCCTAGAGGATAGAGGGGAGTCAGAGGTGAAGGTTTACCCTGCCATCTTCCATTTCTATCTTCTTTTTCTGGAAGGGAGGAGAGAGATGATCGGAGCACTTACAGGTGCTTGAGCTTTCTGTTTAAAACCATTGCTAGGATGTAATTAGCCCCAGTGAAAGATGCAAGCTCTTTCTGAAAGCCAGTCTGTCCTTGGGGCAATTTGCGGAAGTTGTGACCTGTCAGGGAACAGCCTCTGCCACAAAGGGACTTGTGTCTGGGTGTCTGGCAGCGGAGCTCTGGAAGAGCTGAGTCCTTTGTTGAAGGAGGGGTTACCTTCCAAGGAGACTGGCATGCTATGTTCCAATTGGGGGGGTTACGGAGTGGAACACACGCTGGTCTCTCAGCTCCCCCCAATGTGCTTGCAGCTTTTTATTATGACATTTTTTAAACAAGCGGAAAAAACTGCAAGACTACTACAATGAATATCCCTATTTACTACTGCCTAGGCTCACAATTACTAGCATTTTGTCATGTTGACTTTGTACATGATTACATTTTTTTCTGAAACATATAAGTAAACTGCAGACACTGTGACAATTCTTCAGCATGGACATCCATGCTGAAAATATAATATCATTCTCTATACAAAAACAAAGCCATTATCGCATCTAACACAATTAACAATAATTCCCTAATATCCCCTATATTCAGTCCATAATCAAATTGTCCTGTCTCCATGCCTTTCATAGTTGTTTTTTCAGAAGCCAGGATCCCAATAAGGACCGCACAGGACATTTGGGGATTATGTTTTTTCCTCTTCAACCGTTGTCTATCGCCTCCCAGCACCTTCTCTTCCCCGCCCCGCCCGCCCGCCCCATGGCAGTGACCCCTAACGGATCAGGCCGGTTGTCTTGCAGAATGGGCCTCCTTTTAGATTTATCCCATTGCTCCCAGATGCCCCTCTCTCCCCTCTATTTTTGGAAATTAGGTCTACAGTATTGAATACACTTGAGTTAAACAGTCTGGGCAAGGATGCTTCGTAGGTGTGGACGCTGGGAGCTCATGATGCTTGTCTGTCCCTGGGATATGACATGGAGATAGGTGTTCTACTGTGTTAAGGTGGCTGCAGAATATGTGTGTGTTTAAAAGGAATGCTTTCCCTTCACAACTAGCAAGGAGGAGCAGGAGTTTGAGCAGGGATGTTGACAGAGGCATTGTGGGCTGAGGGGAGTGCAGGAAGGAGGGCTGAAGTGTGCGGGGGGGGCACATCTGGGGAGTAGGGTGTGTGGCCAGCTTGGAAGGACAGTTAGAAATTAGGTTAAAAAGGGAAATAGGGGTCAGAAAGAACATGGCTTTGAGTGCTGGGTTGCAAACTTAGATCTTATTCTAAGGGCATTACAGAGTTGTTGAAAGAACTCAAAAAGAATATGACCAGGTCTGATGTACCTCAGAGAAGGTACATCTACAGTGAGAAAGACAAGGCAGGGACTTCAGCTAGGAGACCATGAAAAGATACGTGAGGGAGATGAGAAGGCCTGGAAGCGAGAAGGTGTGGGGGATGCAAGCATGTTTCAGAAGCACTGGCAGGGTGTGAATGAGGCCTGGGTGGGTAGACGGTGGGGTGCAAGAAGTGAAGGAGCTGGGGAAGGCTATGGTGACCCCAAGTTTCTGGTTTACATGGCAGAGCAGAAAGAGGGAGCAGTAACCAAAATAGAAAGCAAGGGAGGAGGAGAGGTTTGGGGAAAGAGGATGTCACCCCACTGCAGGTGTTTGGGAATTTGAATCTGGAGCCCAGAGAAGAGCTCAAACATGAGTCTGCTTAGTAACCCCTCCAGGAAGTAGAAGTCACCCCCAGGGAGGTTCGGGGGATGTGGGGAATGGGAGAAAGGGGCATGCAAGTGAGGGGTGACTCAGAAGGTGAGGTTATGTGTAAAGTAATGACTTCGATGCCTTTCCTCTGGGTACTGAGACAAAAAGGACACAGCACCTCTGGGTCCTGAGAGGCCTTGAGGGCACTTGAGGGACAGGATTTCTCCAGAAGGCCAGGTCCTGTCTGTGGACCTCAAAAATAATACATCTGCCAAGAAGGACTCCTTGTGGTTAACTAGGCAAAGTTCATACCTGGAGTCTAGGAGCCATTGCCAAAAGAGGTCATGTTCGCACCCTGTGTTTCAGGGGAAAGCCATGGACTGAGCAGCCAGCCTCCTGCACTGTGCTCCCACTGGCTGAGTGAACCTTATAGAGGAGTTCCTGGTGCCATCTTTTGACCAATGGGTTCAGACATGCCCTGTCCAATCAGAACTGCACAGCTATGTCCTTATTTGCATCTAGACCGACCAATCAGAGTGCCTCCATAACAACCAATCAGAACTCAAGAAGCCAAGCAGCCAGGCCAGTACCGTGCAAATTTGGGACCAGGGCAGAAACTTGCTCTATGAAAGCCAGCCTCCACTTCTTCTCCAGAGTACATTTTTGGTTTCCTCTGGAGGCTGCCTTTCCCAGTTTGCAGACTGTTTACCTGAAGAAGTTTTCTCTTTTTACCACATCTCAGACTGGGGACTCCTGTTGGCATTAGATTGGCAGCAGCAAACTTTATTTATTTATTTTTTTTTGAGGCAGCAAACTTTTGTTGACATGGTTGAGAGGCAGAGAATGAGCCTGAATCTGGGCTTGACGGATGTGAAAACAGGCTGATCCTGGTGTGTCCCCACTGTGGTCATGCCTGGTCATGGGGCGGGGGGTGGGGGAGGCGGGCAGGCGGGACTGTCCTCCTGTCAAGAGAACCTTGTGGAGGGCCTTGAAGAAAACCCTGAAGACACCTGGTGGGCCAGGGACGCCCTTTCGGAGTGGCCTGGGGATTCTGAAGAGCAGCCTGTCTGAGAGTCCATGTGGCCTAGCAGGCGACACTTCCACAGGGGCCACAGCACCTTGTCAGGTTGAGAATAACTTCCTGGGAAAGGGTGGAAAGGCGGCCTTAGAGGTGGCAGGATGGCTTTCACCAGAGTCACTCGGCAAGAGTGGGGTGCCTTCAGGGTTGAAGGGGGCAGGGAGGCAAAAATGCCAAATGGCAAGAGGTGAGAACTCCTGAGCCTGGGAGGCCCACACGGCTGGCTGCCACGAGTGTCCTTCCTGGGTGGCCACAGGGAGGCAGAGAAGCAGGCCCACTGCCAGGTGCACTTTGTGCCTGCTTCTGATAAGCCTCTTCGAAGTGAGACAGCAAAGTGACTATTGTTTCTAAATGTGAAGAAATATTTTAGATGTGAAATTGGCCAATGAATAAGACATGTTACCTATTGAAATCTATGTTAATAGTAGGGTTGTTTCCCCTCCCCACCCCCACCCCTACATGATTTGGAAGCTTTGTTTTAAAAATCACCCATCTTGGTCTCTGAGAAGCTTGAGGGTCCTGGGGTCTTGGGGGCCAGAGGCGCCTAATGAAGGAAGGGGAGGCAGGGGGTACTGGGACCTCAGTGAACTTGAGGTGTGGAGGGCCTGAGGTCTCCAAGACAACGGTGGCCAGAGTGGGGAAGCAGAGACTTACATCCAAGCTCAGGATGTAGCTACTGGAGCAAGGAGGGATCCCAAAGCGCCAAATACGTCTGGCAGTGTGTGATCCAGGTGGCAAGTATTACTGCTACCAGGACGCTCGATAGGAAGATGATGAAAAACTTGAAAGTAAGGCAAAAGGATGCCTGCATGTCCTTTCAACGTCACATGGTAGCCTTGACTAACAGGCCTGCCCGGGAGTTACTTATGTTTAACTCTCCAAGGACTTGTGCCTTTGTGTGACTCCTTTTACTGTTCTTTTGGGTCCAGATTCTGAAGTGAACATGTTAACTTGCAAATTTGTGTCTGGTGCAGAAGATTGGAATTTCTGTTAGGAAAGAAAACCCGAAGTTACGGTTCCGTAGCCCTGCAGAACACTCACCAGTTTTGTGAGTCCCCAGCAATCTCATCCCAACTTGCTTTGGTGCCTAGAAACACTGGGTCCTCCAGTGCCTCTTGGACCAGCTTTCCCATCCTGTTGGCTGCCGCATTGATGAGTATATACAATAGGTTTTGACATGTGTTCATTCTATACTGGCATGAGAGGTATTTAAAAAAACTTTTTGAAAATTATGTTTTATTGCCCTTTCCTGGCTAAACATGCCTCCTGGAGACCCAGGCGGGGAAGGTCAGTGGTACTGTCGGTACCTTTGAGGGATTTGTCTGTTTCATGATATTGTGGTGTCTCAGATACAAGCAGAGAAACCCCTGAGCTCAGCTCAAAGTTTATTAAGGGCAGTCCCCATTTCCAGGTACCAAATTCTGTTCCAGGAATCTGTTGCTATGAAACAAGCCATCCCAAACTTAGTGGCATAAAATAATGACAACTTATTATGAGTGAAAAAGAAAAAAATCAGGGATTCTGTGGGACAGGAATTTGAGCAGGGCACAGCAAAGAGCACCTGTGTCTGCTCCATGATGTCTGGGACCTCTGCTGGAAGACCCAGAAGCTGGGTGACGCAGACATCTGGGGCTGGAAGAGCCAATTCCAGGATGGTCTCTTTGGTCACGTGTCTGACACCTTGGCAGGGATGGCAGGAGGCTGGGCTCAGCTGGGCCAGTGGTCCAGAGTGCCTCCAGCTGGCCTCTTCAACATGGTGACCTGAGCAGATGGTTGAACCTGTCTTATAACACGGCTTATGCTCCTGTGGGCCAAGTGGGAGCTGTGTGGTTTTTCATGACCCAGCCTCGAAAGTCACATGGTGTGCCTTTCACTGAACTCTATTGGTCAAAGCAGTCAGAAGCCTGCCTGCATTCAAAGGGAAGATATTAGCCCCAGGTCTCAATGGGAAGAGTGTCAAAGGGTTTGGGGTCACGTCAAAGCTGCTATTGCTCCTTGACAGTTTTCTTCTTCTTTGATGGTTTCTGATGGTGTATAACAATGCACACCTGGCAACGAGACATGAGGCTTTGTCAGAAATCAGGGGAAGAGCTGACCTTTAAATCCAATCTTTGTTTCCAGTTCCAAATGTCCTCCTTGGGATTTTTATTCAGTCATGGTATCTTCTTTTTCTTGGTTCCTCCGATCTTTGGGGCGGAGCTTCCAGTAACGTGTGCCCATTGAACTCAAACACAACAGGAAATATGCCTGTCGGCATGAAAGAATGTCCATGCTATATTAGGTAAGTAAAACAAAGGAAAAATAAAATGGGCGAATATCTGTCAAGGGACTAAGTGGCCATCTCTGAATGGAAGGTTTAGATGTGATTTCTATTTTGCTGTCGCAGATATGTATTTTCCTTGTTTATACAAAGCTCGAGTACAGTATCATGTGGAGACTAAGCTTGCAGGCTCTGGAGTCACTTAGAAATGTCAGTTCTTTGACGTCTAGCTTTGCAAGGTTGGGCAAATCATTTGGACCCTTTGAAACTCAGTTTCTTCTTCTGTAAAATGGGGCTAATGATAGGCCAATAGTTCCTACCTCAAAGGTAGGGTTGTGTGAGGATTAAATAAGACAATGGATGTAATACACTTAGCACAGTGTTCAGCATAAAGTAAACAGTCAAGGTTAGGGATTATTCTTAGTGGTTTTATTAACAACTTTAAAAAGATAATTATTTCAAATATTCTGACAATAGCATCTCATGTGTGTGTGATAACAGGAATGTAAGCACTGTCTTATTGCTAGAAAAACCTTTAATTTGCTTTCACACCTTTTAAAAGCCAGTTTTCCCCAGATATATTCTGCCTTCATGAAGACTTTGAAAATCAAGGGTGGTGGTTTTCCTTAGAGGGGGTGAGAAGGTTGGCGGGCAAGCATGCTGTCCTGTAGATCCTCAGACTTCTAGAGTGAGCATCTAATCAGGCAAGACTGAGCAGCTAAAAGAAATAGAATAATTCACCTGATTTTTTAAAATTATATTTTATTGATTATGCTATTACAGTTGTCCCATTTCTCCCCCATCATTCCCCTCCACCCTGCACACCCCCTCCCACCCACATTCCCCCCTTTAGTTCATGTCCATGTGTCATAAGTTCTTTAGCTTCTACTCTTCCCACACTATTCTTGCTCTCCCCTGTCTATTTTCTACACACCGTCAATGCAACTTATTCTCTATACCTTTTCTCCCTCTCTCCTCCTCCCACTCACCCGTTGCAAACCCTCCATGTGATCGCCATTTCTGTGTTCCTGCTCCTGGTCTAGTCATTTGCTTAGTTTGCTTTTGTTTTAGGTGTGGTTGTTAACATTTGTGAGTTTGCTGTCTTTTAACTGTCCTATTTTTTATCTTCTTTTTCTTAGATAAGTCCCTTTAACATTTCATATAATAAGGGCTTGGTGATGATGAACTCCTTTAACTTGACCTTATCTGAGAAGCCCTTTATCTTCCCTTCCATTCTAAATGACAGCTTTGCTGAATAGAGCAATCTTGGATGTTGGTCCTTGACTTTCATGACTTGGAATACTTCTTTCCAGCCCCTTCTTGACTATTAGGTCTCTTTTGAGATATCCACTGACAGTTTGATGGGAACTCCTTTGTAGGTGACTCTGCCTTTATCCCTTGCTGCTTCCAGAATTCTCTCCTTCATTTTAATCTTGGCTAATGCAATGATGATGTGCCTTGGTGTGTTCTTCTTTGGGTCCACCTTCTTTGGGACTCTCTGAGCTTCCTGGACTTCCTGGAAGTCCATTTCCTTTGCCAAATTGAGGAAGTTCTCCTTTATTATTTGTTCAAATAACTTTTCCACTTGTTGCTCTTCCTCTTCCCCTTCTGGTACCCCTATACTTTGGATGTTGGGATGTTTAAAGATGTCCTGGAGGTTCCTAAGCCTCTCCTCACTTTTTTGAATTATTGTTTCTTCCTTCTTTACTGTTTGGTTGTTTCTTTCTTTCTTCTGGTCCACTCCATTGATTTGAGTCCCAGTTTTCCTCCTGTCACTATTGGTTCCCTGTGTGTTTTTCTTCATTTCACTTATTGTAGCCTCCATTTGTTCCTCTAATTTGCAACCAAAATCAACCAATTCTGTGAGCTTCCTAATCACCAGAACTTTGAACTGTGCTTCTGAGAGATTGGCTACCAGTGCTTTGACCTCTGCATCTGATAAGTTGACCACCTGCTGGTCACTCAGATAAATTAGCTCAGGGGCCCTGGTCTGTTCTCCTGTTTGAGCCATCCTTGATTTTTTTGTTTGTTTGTTTTTGTTTTTGTTTTTGCTCTTTTTTTTGGTTTGTTTTTGTCTGGTTGTGGCAGTTACGTATGAGTGGCGGAGCCTTAGGCATTCACCAGGGCAGGGCAGCCCAATTGCTGGGTTGTGATATCCAATGGGGGTGGGGTCGAAGAGGGAACAATGGCTCTTGCTCCTCGCTCTCTCATGGATTCCAGTCCCTTCAGCCACTTTCCCCTAGCAAATTGAGCCCTTCTAGTGCTGATTTCCATGTGGGTGGGCCTGTGCATGCTCCAGGACCCCATGGGTCTCCCCAACAAACTCTCCCGTGAGGCTGGGACTTCCTCCCAGCACCTCAGCCCCTACAAGTGTTTTCAATGGGTGCTTTTAGGCTTCATTTCCCAGCACTGGGGCCCTGTGTCGCACAGTCTGTCTTGCTGCCCGTTTTCGCCTGGTTTACCTGTGCACAAATGTGTGTCCACAGTCAGCCTCCTTGTGTGCCCCGCTTGCCCCCTCGCTTTTGGCAACCCGCAACTGCCGCCTATGTGCCTGGGGTGACTATGCACCTGGGACCACCAGCCACCATCTTATCCTGCCACGACCCGACTCCTCTGGCTGCTGACTCTGCCCCTCTTACTGGTCTGGGTGAATTGTTGTCGGACTCCTGTACAATTCAATTTTCTCTCTGTCCTGGTTGGGGTTTTTTTTTGGGGGGGGTCTATATTTTTGTTGTCCTTAATCTTGGTTGTGAGAGGAGACACAGTGTGTCCACCTATGCCTCCGTCTTGGCCGGAGTTCTGACCTGATTTTTTTTTTAATGCAGAAGTTTCGTTCTCTGCTGGAACACAAAAACATTTGTTATCCTGAAAGAAAATGTTTGTTTGACTTGTTTTGTGGTCAGCAGAAATTTTGCTTTTTGCACTCAACACATTTTCTGGCTAAAAAATAGGACGGGCAGACAGGATTGTCAGCTCTGTATTTAGAGCAACTTGGACGAGGGAACAACGGTGGAGAAGAGGGGTGAGGGTCTCATCATTGCAGCCAGAGTGGAAGCCTGAGGCCCCGCAGTACTGTGTCATGGGGGCAGGGCCAGCCTGGGGCTGAAGAGGTAGGTTTGAATCTAGCTGGGCTGCAGGATGTAGAGTGGGGCCAGAGCTGGACGTTGGTCAGTTCTGCCTGACATAAAGGCCAGCACGGAATGGGCCAATGGTAAGCCTGGGACAAATGGATAAATAGGGATATTGAATGGAATGGGAGGTGCTCTCTGACCTCAGATCTCCTGGGGACTGTACTTGGAAGATATGACGAAAATCCAAAGGAAAGGACACTATTTGTTCATTTCTCTGCATGCTATGTAGGGCTTACCTGACTAATGACCAGAATATGTATTAATGACCTACCATCTCTCCCTTGGGGATATTGTGCTAGTTGTAGAAAATAAGATTTCTTTTCTTCTAAATAATTTTTCACATTTTCTAAATTTTCTACAATGACATGTGCATTTTTTATATATTTGTACAAAATTTATGTCTATGTAAGAAAAATTTACCCTGGCCAGGTAGCTCAGTTGGTTAGAGCGTCCTCCCGATACACCATGGTTACAGGTTCGATCCCCAGGCAGGCGTGTACAAGAATCAACAAATGAATACATAAATAAGTGGAACAATAAATCAGTGTTTCTCTTTCTCTGGCTCAAATCAATAATAAATTTTAAAAAATTTAAATGCACACTCTCCTCAACAAAGAATCACAGTTTCACTTTGTTGTGCATCTTCTTGATACCTTTCATGGTAAATGCTTGACAGCTTGCTGTGTTATTTTCCTCATGACTTCAGCTAGCCCTTCCAACGACTTCAAGATGGGGGCTGTTCATATTGACTTTTTACAGATGAAGAAACAGAAGCTCAGAGAGGTTAAGCACCTAGTCCCAGGTCACACAGCAGTGAGCGGAGGGGTGTGGGTCTAACACCTGAGTCCATGCCCTCAAACACCCTGTTGTACATCCTTATAAATATAATGCAACAAACAATTTGAAAATATATTTTTGTGATCTATAAGGTAAATTCATTTTTCTTTTTTTATGAGGAAAGGCGAAATGACAGCAGCTGAGAGATTCAGAGGACCAGACAACTTCTGTTCCCGGTGGCTGAAAAGATGGCAGAGGTGAGGCACCCGCCCAGAGGGGCATTCTGAAACTCCCTGGGACCTAGGCTTTCATGATCACCATGAAAAATGCAGCTCCGATGGACCAGAGAGACCTCCCCTGTAGACCGCATGCTCAAAGTGTGGAAATAAACATACGGGTGGGCTGCGGGGGCAGGGAAGCCCAAGAAGGCCACCTTGTTTGGGGATCCCTTCTCTCTCTGGAACACCAGGCTGTCATTTGTCCCCTTAGGCACATGTCAGAGTGACTCTCCAGGCCCTCTTTTGTCCCTGTTTGCCATGTCAGCCCTGCTGCACTTTGTGGCCCCTACAACAAAGCATATGATGTCACAGAATGCCCTGGGCAGGACCCTCTCTAGATGGTGAAGAAAGGGCAGACAGCCCCAGCATGATATGCGTGCTGACCTCTCAGCCACGCCCCTGCCGCCCTGGCTCCGAGTTTAGCTCCAACCCTGCAAGTGCACAGAGAGGCTAAAAGACAGGGGAGTGACCCTTCCTTAGGTCTCACTCCCGAGTCCAGCCTGTCCTCTCTTTGTCATTAGGAACTTCTTTCCAGAGGGTCGCAATTCTCCAGGTTCTATTCTTCAAACTGTGAGGACTAAATTTAATTTCTCTGGCCCTGGTTGGTGGCTCAGTGGGGTGAGTGCCGGCCTGCAAACTGAAAGGTCACTGGTTTGGTTCCTGGTCAGGGCACATACCTGGGTAGTGGGCCCGGTCCCCAGTTGGGGGCATGTGAGAGGCAGCTGATCAATGTTTCTCTCACTCTCATTCTCCCTCCCTTCCCCTTTTAAAAAAAAAATAGACAAAATCTTAAAAAAAAGAAGAATTTAATTTTCCTGTAGTAGGAGTTTAATTGCTTTCTGTTGCACCTCTTTATTCCAACTGCAGGTGTCAAGGGCTTTGAAGATTAAAGTATGAAAATAAATTAATTATTTAAAGAAAAACATTTGAACTTGAGACTCAACAAATGTGACTAAAATCCAGGAGGTGCAAGTGGCCCAACACTGGCAGCGCACTCTTCGTTCCGGGGGCAAGACGAGCAGCAGCGGAGCATGACGAGTTCTCATCTACAGTCTTGCACCGTGTGTGCTGCTCTTACGTGATTCAGCAGGTCTCCGATTCAGGTGTTTCACTCCAATCTTACAGGATGCCAAGGCCCAGAGAGGGTGCATGCCTGGCCCAGGGTCACACAGCTTCAAAAGACCAGAGCAGAGAGTTAGCCCCAAGTTCAAAGTCTCTATGACGTTAAGGTCACTGTTCCTTTGGGGCTGATTCAATAGAATTGATATATTTGTTTGTGTAGAAAGTGTGCAGTGAGGCTCTCCGTGATTCTGGCTTTTCCTATTCATGATATATTGATTTGAGGTCAAGAAACAGCTGTTTGCAAATATATTTAGAAAGAAAAATAAATTCAATCGTGTTGATGGGGGCACTTAAATTCTCAGAAATTACACGGAAGATTCACTACTGCTTTGGGTGGAATGTGGACTATTAGCGAATCCATTGATACGACAGCGCTCTGAGACCATTGCATGGGTTCCCACAGCCTCGTTCTAATCCGTGGGTATGTGGAGCAGCCGGATTTCCACTTCTCTGCAATATGATCAAGCCTGGTTGTCTTCCCAGTTCAGTTATTAAACGCCTGGGGTTGATGTAAATGTTTAGAGAATGAGATGGTAACTGTCACTTAGTGGGGTAGGATTTGCAGTTGTGGTTAAGCACTGGGTAATTGGACAGACCCCAGCTCTGCCTGTCCCTAGCAGAGTGACTTCAGGCAGAACACTTCTTTGTTGCCTAAGCCTCTGTCACCTTGTTGTCCCGAGGGGAAAAGGGTAGCGTCTCCAACACAGCAGCGTTGTTGGCATGGCCTGCTGGGTGCGTCCTGGGTTCCTAACAAGCGACCAGTAAAACACCCATGGACATTACTATTGTTGCCAAGGGTGGTGGGCTATGTGCATGCGTGCATGCATGCATGTGTGCGTGTGTGCATGTCACAAGAATGGCTAGAAAGCAGAAATGGGACCCCAGGGTCCTGATTTCTCATTTCAATGCATCTCCAAGTTGGTGACTTGGAAAGCCTGGGCAAGTTGTTGATTTTCTTTGAGACTCAGTTTTCCCATCTATAAAATGGGCTGAACCTAGGTTATCTGCAACTTTCCTGTCTGTATAAAGCAGCAATTTTCAAACTTTTTCATCTATGGCACACGTAAACTAATTGCTCAAATTCTGTAGCACACCAAAAAATATATTTTTGCTGATCTGACCAAAAAGAAGGTATAATTTTGATCCATTCATGCTGGATGTCTATTGTTGTGTTGGCTGTGTCATTTTTTTTTTATTTGACAGTCTAAGAGAAAAGAGGTCAGTGCCCCTGGCTACACAGTCAGGTGCTGCATGTTTTAACAACTGTTGCAGCATGCTGGTTGAAAGCACTGGTAGGAGGCATTCTTAGAGTCTGTAATTGTTTTCCATCTCACACAGATGGCAAAACCTCACCAGGGGGAAGGCACTGGTCACAGACACAGAGTGCCTGGGTGGGCTTGGGAGACAGTAGGGATGGGTGGGGATTGTGGTGAACTGAGCCTCATTCGACAGGGTCACCAATACTCGGGAACAGATGATCACTGCCATGTACAAGAGCAGGCTCCACACTGCCAGATTTCCTGTTTGTTCAAGAGAAACTGAACATATAGATTTTTATATAAAACTTTGCCATTTTAAAATGTTAGCTGCTAGTTAAAAACAAAACTGTCTGAGTGTCAGATTCAGACATGGCCTACATTCGTAGCCTCTGACCCAGCCATATCCCCAGGCCAGTACCATTCCTGGGCAAGATCACCCTGGAGACTGCATGATCTTTTGTTTTAACATTGTTTTATTCTAACATTTTCTTTTAACATTAAGACCCATATGGTTTTAGGAAATGGAAAAGGTCCCTGTTCTGGAAGTGCTTTTATATGTTTTTAGCCCCCTGGGCTGAACATGGTTGATGACATCATCCTGCAGGGCTGCTCTTTCAGGCAGAAGGTTGCAGGGAAGCTGAACACTCCTGGTGCCCCACTAGGTCTCCCTCAGACACCTGGATTCCACCACTGGTGCTAGGGGTTCCAGTCTCCCTGGCCCAGGCAGGCTCTCCCACCTTAGTCTGTTACCAGCCATTTTTCATAGTGCAGATGAGTTTCAGGGTCTTCTGGGCTGCTTTAAAAAATATATATATATAGTATATAAATTAAAATTTATAAATTATATAAATAAAATGTGTATTACATAAAATTTACCATTTTAACCACTTTAAAAATTAAATTAATTTTAAAAAAATCCTTACTAGAGGACATGGTGATTGATTTTAGAGAGAGTGGAATGGAAGCCGAGAGGGAAAGAAACATTGATGTGAGAGAGAAACATAAATTAGTTGCCCCTTGTTGGTGCCCCAACTGGGGAACTGAACTCTCTACCTAGGCATGTCTCCTGACTGGGAATTGAACCCTGCCCCCCACAACCTTTCGGTTTATGCGGTGACACTCCAACCAACTGAGCCATAGCGGCCATTTTTAAATGTACAGTTTGTAGCATTAAAGTACCTTCACATTGTTGTGTTACCATCACCACCATCTATCTCCAGACTTTTTTCACTTGCAAAACAGAAGCTCTGTCCTCATTAAATGATAACTTCCTATTTTCCCCTCCCCACAGCCCCTGGCAACCAGCATTCCCTCTGTCTCTATGAATTTGACTACTCTAAGTGCCACATGTGAGTGGAATCACACAGTTTTGTCTTTTTCTTGCTGGCTTATTTCACTCAGTGCCATGTCTTTAAGTTTCATTTATGTTGTAGCATGTGTTAGAATATCTTTCCTTTTTAAGGCTGGACAATAGTCCATTGTGCATATAGACCACATTTGGTTTGCTCGTTCATTAATCAGGGGACAGTTGGATTGATTAGACCTTTTGGCTCTTGTGAATAATACTGCTATGAACTCAGGTGTGCAAATATCAGTTTGTGTTTTTGCCTTCAGTTCTTCTGGGTATATACCCAGAAGTGGAATTGCTGGAACATATGGTAGTTCTATTTTTAATTTTTTCGAGGATCATCCACACTGGTTTCAATAGCAGCTGCAACCTTTTACATTATCCATAAGGTTCCAATTTTTCTGCTTGGTTCCATCTTCGTCAACACTTATTACTTTCTGTTTTTTGCTTTTGTAATGGGTGTAAAGGGGTACTTCTTTTTAGTGCTCAAACAAGGGGAAGGGGGAGATGCCATGAAGAGTCTGGGGGATATGAAGAAGCCCTTGAGAGGAAGCAGTATGAACCATCCCATCACACACAGCAAGTGCTCCAGAGCTGTGCTGCCCAGAAAATGCAATTCAAATTCCGGTTCCTCTGTTGCACCAGCACATCTCAAGTGCTCAGCAGCCACACGTACTGGCAGGTGGCTGCCAAGTTGGACAGTGCAGGTCTGGAACACTCCATCGTCACAGAGGGTTGTTTTGGACAGTGCTGCTACGGAATTCACAAAATGCATGCACACAAATATAACTCATTTGATGTTTGAAATGCCAATATTGGCCCTGTTCACAAGCATGGAAACTGAGGCCTAGAGGGCACAGTGACTTGATCTGTCATACAGCCTCTGGGTGGCAGAGTCCCCCAGATTCCTGGTTCAGTGTCCCATGTTCCCTCCTTCTCACCACAAGTTCACATGAAGGGCAAGTGTTGGTAAGAGGTGTGTGTGGGGGGAGAGAATTAACTGTAAAGTGTACTGGCCTCATCACATTTCCCAGAATTTCTTTTTATTTTTTTAATGGATTGTATTTATTCATTTGTTAATTATGTTTTATTAATTACACTGTTATAGTTGTCTCATTTCTCCCCATCATTCCCCTTCACCCTGCACACCCCCTCCCACCCATATTCCCCCCTTTAGTTCATGTCCATGTGTCATAAGTTCTTTAGCTTCTACTTTTCCCACGTTATTCTTGCCCTCCCCCTGTCTATTTTCTACCCACCCTCTATGCTACTTATTCTCTGTACCTTTTCCCCCTCTCTCCTCCTCCCACTCCCCTGTTGCTAACCCTCCATGTGCTCTCCATTTCTGTGTTTCTGCTCCTGGTCTAGTCGTTTGCTTAGTTTGCTTTTGTTTTAGGTGTGGTTGTTAATATCTGTGAGTTTTCTGTCTTTTTACTGTCCTATTTTTTATCTCCTTTTCCTTAGATAAGTCCCTTTAACATTTCATATAATAAGGGCTTGGTGATGAGGAACTCCTTTAACTTGACCTTATCTGAGAAGCACTTTATCTTCCCTTCCATTCTAAATGACAGCTTCACTGGATAGAGCAATCTTGGATGTAGGTCCTTGACTTCCATGACTTGGAATACCTCTTTCCAGCCCCTTCTTGCCTGTAAAGTCTCTTTTGAGAAATCTGCTGACAGTTTGATGGAAATTCCTTTGTAGGTGACTCTGCCTTTATCCCTTGCTGCTTCTAGAATTCTCTCCTTCATTTTAATCTTGGCTCATGTAATGATGATGTGCCTTGGTGTGTTCTTCCTTGGGTCCATCTTTGGGACTCTCTGAGCTTCCTGGACTTCCTAGAAGTCCATTTCCTTTGCCAGATTGAGGAAGTTCTCCTTTATTATTTGTTCAAATAACTTTTCCACTTGTTGCTCTTCCTCTTCCCCTTCTGGTACCCCTATACTTTGGATGTTGGGATGTTTAAAGATGTCCTGGAGGTTCCTAAGCCTCTCCTCACTTTTTTGAATTATTGTTTCTTCCTTCTTTTCTGTTTGGTTGTTTCTTTCTTCCTTCTGGTCCACTCCATTGATTTGAGCCCCAGTTTTCCTCCCATCACTATTGGTTCCCTGTGCATTTTTCTTCATTTCACTTATTGTAGCCTTCATTTGTTCCTCTAATTTGTGCCCAAAATCAACCAATTCTGTGAGCTTTCTAATCACCAGTGCTTTGAACTTCGCATCTGATAGGTTAGCTAGCTACCAGTGCTTTGAGCTGTGCATCTGATGCGTTGGCTATCTCTTTGTTGCTTAGATGAATTATCTCTGGGGCTTTGATCTGTTCTCCCACTTGAGCCATTTTTGGTTTTGGGTCTTTGTTTTTGGGTTTTTTGGTTTGTTTGTGTTTTTTTTTTTTTTTTTTTTTTTTTTTTTTTTTTTTTTTTTTTTTTTTTTTTTTTTTTTTTTTTTTTTTTTTTTGCCTGGTTGCGGCTGTTAGGTAGTGAGGGGCAGAGCCTTAAGTGTTCACTAGGGTGGGGCAACCCAGTCGCTGGGTTGTGATGCTGGATGTGGGGGCAATGTCCGAGAGGGAACAATGGCGCTTGCTCCGCTCTCTCTCGGATTCCAGTCCCTTCCACCATTTTCCCCAAGCAAATTAGGTCCTTCTGGTGCCGATTTCCATGTGGGTGGGCTTGTGTACATTCTAGGACACTGTGGGTCTCTCTAACAAACTCTCCTGTGAGGCTGGGATTCTCTCCCGGCACCTCAACCCCCACAAGTGTTTTCAATTGGTGCTTTTAGGCTTTATTTCCCAGCGCTGGGGCCCTGCGTTGTGCAGTCTGTCTTGCTGCCTGTTTTTCCCCAGTTTATCTGCACTCGAATGTGTGACTGTGGTCAGCCGCCTTGTGCGCCTCACCTGGTCTGCTTGTTGCCTCCCCTCACTTGGAAACCGCCACCTGTGTGCCTGGGGTGTGCCAACTGCCACCTGTGCACCCAGGACCACTAGCCACTGCTTTTTCCTGCTGCAACCCCTCTCCGCTGGCTGCCAGCTCTGCCCCTCTTACTGGTCTGGGTGAATCATTGTTGGACTTCCGTACAATTCAATTTTCTATCTGTTCTGGTTGTGTCTTTTTGGTGCTATATTTTTTGTTGTCCTTAATCTTGGCTGTGAGAGGAGGCACAGTGTCTCCACTTATGCCTCCATCTTGGTTGGAAGTCCCCAGAATTTCTTTTTAAAAGTAAGCAGCCTGTTCATTTATTTCCTGAGAGCTCTGCTAATATTTCTTGCCTAATGGTTTATTAAAAGAAATGGACCAGATGCTCCAAGGATTATATTGCCCTCATTGCCTGGTGGCTGACAGCCTTTGGCTGTAATCAGCTTCTTGACTGCAGCAGGCCCAGGAGATTCCATGACCTCATGTAGCAAACTCTCTCTTTTTCCACAGTAATATAATGTCAGCTGGGCACATGGTCATGCAGAGTAAAGACTACATTTCCCAGCCTCCCTTCTAGGTCTGGCCATGTGAACAAGTTCTGGCCAATGGGATGTCAGTGGACAGTCATCATGGCAGCATCTACGGGCCTATCCTAACAGATGACTGGCAGCTGTATGCCCTCTGCCCTCCCTTTCTCCCT
Organism: Anoura caudifer; assembly: GCA_004027475.1. Taxonomy (NCBI): domain Eukaryota; kingdom Metazoa; phylum Chordata; class Mammalia; order Chiroptera; family Phyllostomidae; genus Anoura; species Anoura caudifer. The sequence continues at coordinate 1,721 of PVKU01008067.1, read as the reverse complement.
TATCCCTTCCCCATGTTATTGTCTGCAGCTGTCACTGTGGACCCTGAGGACAAGGTCAAATATTAGGGATAAAGGAGTGGAGCAGGGCTACCATGTAGCCCTGAACTGCTAATGTTTGACTTTTTAAGTGAAAGTTAACCAGGCTGCTGTCTAATTTAAGTCACTTGTTTTAGGTCACTTACTTGCAGGCAAACCAAAGCCTAGCTGATGAGCCAGGTAACGGGAGTGGCTAACTCTGTGTCAGGCTCCCTCTATAATCCATGAACCCTCAGAACAACCGTAATAAATTAGGGATTCTCAAATGGGCATGATTTTGCCCTCAAAAGGACAGAGGCATTATCTGCAGACAGTTTGATGGTCCTGACCATGGGGAGGGCATGTGCGTGTGTACGCACTGCTGAGATCTAGTGGGCAGGCGAGGCCAGGGATGCTGGTAAACACCTACAATGCACAGGATAGCCCCCACCACAAGAATGCTCTGATTCCAAATGCCAGTAGTATTGAGGTTATAATGCTTTTTGTTTTGTTTTGTTTTGTTTTGTTTTGTTTTGTTTTGAATGAGAAAATTGAAGTCCCCTGAGTTGCTTGCCTGTGGTGACACAGCTTGTAAGTGGCAGTCAGGATGCAAACCCAGGCAGTCTCAGTGCAGAGATGAAGGCTGGTTTGCACATGAGACAAGGCATGGGGGGCACTCGACCTGTCTCCACACACCCTTCATGTGTCCGCCTCGTTTCGGGAGTCTAGCAGCTCTGGGCTCTGCTGTTTACTAGAAGAATGACCTTGAGCTGGTCATCTCCCCTTTGGACACCCCAGTTTCTTCCACTGTACCAGTGGGGGATGGTAAAGCCCGCTGCCTGTGGAGAGTTTTGGCAAGCCCAACGCAGCACAGCACTGACCAATCAGAATGGACTTGAGCAGTAGGCTCTCAGAGGACCCTTCTGCCCAGGGTGACCAGCTAGCTTTAACCTCCAGGTTATCCCATCCACTGTGGATTTGCAGGGGTGTCCAACCTGTGGCCCATGTGGCCCAGGATCGCTATGAATGCTGCCCAACGCAAAATTGGAAATTTACTTAAAGCCTTTTTTTTGCTCATTAGTTTTCATTAGTAATTGTGTATTTAGTGTGTGGCCCAAAACAACACTTTCTCTTCCAGTATGGCCCAGAGATACCAAAAGGTTGGACACCAAAGAAATTTAACATATCCACCATTCAGATGAAGGGCTAAGTGTGAGAGGTGGTGACCGATGAGCTCCACCTCAGCCCAGCTTTGCTGTAGGACTCACTTACCTTTCACAGCTGTCCTGGGAGGTGGGCCTACTATTCGCCCCCATTTTTCATGTGAGAAAATGAAGACCCCAGAGAGATGACACCAGTTTCAGGATTTTGCAACCGGTAAGTGAACTGGAGTTCACTCCACCGGTGAACTTAGTGGTTATTTACACAACCACTACATTAGGGGATTGGAATCTGGGGGCCTGAGGCCATCTCAGATTGGTGCAGTTGGGCAACCCTTAGCAATTAAAAAAAAAATAGGTGGGGGGAGACCTGACGTTGAAGTGCATTTGACTCACTAATATTGCCCTGTGGGCCTCAGCACCTGAAGTTCATCAGGGCAGAAATGGAGGCCTTGCATTCGTTTCCTGCTGCTTTCATCTTGACTCCAGACCAGCCTGCTCATTTGCATTTCCGTGACTGGGGCCTAAACGAGCAGCAGCCCAAGG
>PVKU01008066.1:0-78309 GCA_004027475.1 Anoura caudifer | reverse complement strand
TTTAGTGGTAAGCTTAAATTTCCAAGACTGGTCCAGTTTTTTTACAGTGTATCTCTGCCAATCTCAGGACAATGACTGAGAAACGCGGTAGAACGGTCTAACTCATCTGAAAGCCACCCCTGCTCACGGTCGGCACGACTGTGCCTCACACCGCCCCTCGGCAAAGCTCAGCAGCGCCAGAGCTCCCTCCGGCTTTCCACCCTGGGTGATCGGACTTCGTTCCTGCTTATTAAAGAAACAAAAACAAAAGTAAACCAGGAGGGTAAGGGCAGCCCAAGCAAAGAACTATCTACCTGATGAGGACGCAAACAGGAGGCCAAGCACTGTACTGGCTTAGAGATTCAAGCCCAAAGTCAGAAAGGCCGAATCCAATCCCATCTCCCTTCCTTATCAGTTGCGAGGAAGGAGTGAAACAGATAAGACACAATCAGTACAGCTACGCTGCCTTACAATGGAGTCCGCACAGCCTGGTGCAGACCAAGGGGGTGAAGCATGAGATCTTCCTTCACTTGAACAAGCCTGAGGACTTAAACTTGCACCTGTTCAGTTGCGTATCCATACCTGGAGAGATACGTACATACCATAGATAAGCCCCTGAAGAACTTCAGAAACAATATTCACGGATTCAGACTGACTTTCATCATGCAGGCCGCTACTCACCTGGAGGGTTACCATCTCAGACCAATGCAGAGGATAAGATACAGGTCTGATTCTTCTCAAGAGTGAACTTTTTACGACAACTCTCAACTTGTCTCTTTCCTTCCAAATACTCCAGGTGCTACTGGGTAGTGTTTCTGATCTGCATATTCTAAGACCCTTGAATAAAACCTCATTTAAACCCTATCGACACTTGTATAACCTTAAAGTCACATCACCTTCTCTACACCTCCATTGCTGCTTCTATAACATGAGAACAAGACTTCCAGAGATGTGATGAATCTTTATTGAATGTCAATCATGCTCAGAACACTTCTAGCTACTGGGAATATATGGGGGAGGGGGGAACACAGCAGGAAATAACACAACCACAATCCCTGCTTAATGGACTTACATCCTAGAGAGGATGCAAAAAGAAAATATGAACACACAAATAACTTCATTAAATGCAAAGAGGATATGCCTGCTAGCTCACTACTGAATTTCCTCCTGATCTCCCAGCACCTAATGATGTCCCGGTGTACACAGATGTCTAAAATACCAATGTTAGAAAGATAGGGAGTGTGAAAGCCAAAAGCCCGTCTTTCTGAGTCAGAGGGATATGAGCTGAGGACCTGGATGGGTCACTAACGAGCTGTGTAACCTCGGGCAAGTGACTTCCCCTCTCTGAGACTCGGTTTCTCATCTGAGAACAGGTTTACGGTGATGGTGCACATGATGTTTTAATGAAAAAATAAATAAATAAGCGATTAATGACAGCTAACTTTATTAAAGGCTTTGTGCCAGTCATACGGCCAAATGTAACAGGTGGCATACACACCTCAACTAATGGTCCCAATATCCCTAGGAGATTATTACTGCAACTGCGAGTTCCCTCTACAGGTGAGGAAACAGGCTGAGAGGTAAATAACGTGTTGAAAGGCTACAGTAGTGTGGACATTTGCTCCCAGAGGGCCTGGCTCCAGGGCAAGTACTTGTGCTTACATCTGGTTTATAAAAGAAATGAAGAGGCAATGATCAAACACAGAGACGGTACAAAAGGGGAAACCGAGAATGAGGGCGGTTAAATAACGTGCTCAACGTCGAGCAACAGTAGCAGAGCCGGGAACTGAACCAGGCTCAATGGCTCCGGGACAAATGTTCGTCGCTGCAAGGCCAAGAGGCTCCTTAAGAATTAATGAATGAAGAGTGGTAGGAAAGGATGACATTTCTTAAATACCCAAGGCCACGCAGAAGGCACGCGGCGCAGGGAGTCCCGCACCCGCGTCGCCCCGGCCCCGGAGCCTCGGGCCTCCCCACGCTCCCGAGCCGGGCCGTCTCACCTGCGCGGCGGCAGCGGAGCAGCGCCCGGGCCTCCTGCACCGTCCGCCGCCGGCTGAGCCGCGCCTCCAACGCCGGGTGCCGGTAGCCCTTGGGGAAGCGGTGCTTCACCACGGCCGCGCGGCCCTGGAAGCGGCCGCGGAACACGCGCGCCTCCGCGCCCTGCTTCACCAGCTCCAGTCCGCTCAAGAAGCGGCTGCTCCGCTCCCGCGCCGCGGCCAACGCAACGGCCTCCGCCGTCGGTTCCTCGCCCTCCTCGCCCGCTGCAGCACTGGCTGCCGCCATGACTGCGCCTCGCCGCCCCTCGGCTCTGCCCGAGGGCTGTCGGAGACGCTTCGGCTCCCTCCGGAAACCCTCGGCTCTCTCCGGCCAATCGAACACCAGCACTTCCGCCCTGCGGAAGTGGTTCCACCTCCCAACCTTCCGGCTCTTTCCGAGGCACCTCGAGAAGACTCTTGGGGCCCCGCCTCCCAGCTCTTCGGCTCTTTCCGGATAACGGCGGCCGCGTTCACGAAAAATTGTAGAATCTCGGTTCTTTCCTTGAGCTGGGCGTTGCTATTAAGGAGATAACATAAGTGCCTGGCACAGTGTGTAATGCAGCAAGAAACATCGTTTCTTGGAGTTTCAGTGCCATCCTCACCACGAAGATAATCAGTTTTACTTTGATCATTATTAAAATGAAGATGTTGCCCTTGAGGGTGTCTGTTGGATTGCATACACTCATGTATTCATTTTCCTCGCCTATCATTGGGACTGTGTTTGAAATACCGTAGAAAAAAGGCCCGTTGGTCCTAGGGTTGCCATGACGCCAACTCTCAGCTCCGTAGCTTCATTTATCACAGCGCAGGTCACCTGTTCAATCATCAGACCCTTTGTGGTGGCATACTGTGGTTTCCAGCAACTTCCATCAGCCCAGACTACTCAAAGTTCACCCCAGACCAACTCGATTTGTAACGCCCAGCCTCGCAAGTGTGTGGCTGCATTATCGCTCGTTGTTAGTGTCCACATAGCCTTCTAGTTCTATAGTTAACCAAATCTGCCTGAACCCCGCCTTTGGAAAATCCACTGTGCAAACATATTTACAGGTCTCAGGCTTACTATGGTCAGACTGGTTCTGGCTTCTATGGCAGGAAACCTAGTTTAAAACTTTTCAACGGCTCCCCACTGTACTTAAAATAAAGACCCGTGAGGTCCTGTGTAGAACCACTATGTCCTGATTTCCAGCCTCATCTCCCACCAAACTCCCTTTGCCCTTGAATCTTCCAACACAGTTGCCTTCTCTCGTTCTTTCCAGGCTCCCTCTTGCCACAGAGCCTTTGCACCTGCTATTTCCCACTGCTCTTCCCTCCCTTCGTTTCCTAGGCCCATCTGGACATTCTTTCCTTCTCAACTCAAATATCACTTCCTCAGGGAAGCCCTCCTGGCTTCTCAGAAGAGAGAAAATCCGACTTTTATAAGCTCTGGTGTCCCTATGAGCCTCTTCTCTTTTGCCCTGTCACAGACTGTGTTTTTGGTTTGTTTGTGTCAGTGTTTGATTGGTGACAGGATTTATACCTTCATGGGCCTTGGTTTCTTGCTGGCTATTGCCTGGAAGTCCCCCTTACTTCTTGCCATGTGGGCCTCTCCATCGGGCAGCTCATGGTATGGCAGGTGGCTTCATCATCATGAATGAGTGAGAGATCGGGAGAGGACGAGCGAGATGAAGTCTTTTATAACCTAATCTCCAAAATGACATAGTCACTTTTGCTGTATTCTATTTGTTAGAAATGAGTCACTAGGTCCTGCACACCCTCAAGGGAAGCCATTTTTGAAGATGCTACTGAAATGCTTGATTAGACTCTCCCTGTCACCTGCTGTGCCCCAGACACTCTGGCTTTATTTCTGTTGTTATTGTTAATTTTTTTAAATACTCCACGAGCTCCTTCCACTGCAGGGCTGTTCCTTTGCTCTTCCTTCTTCCCAGAACCTGAGGGCTCAGCCCTGGTCAGAGCAGCCTTCCCTGACCCCCAGGCTGAAACAGCCACCAGTGCCTGCCCCATCACCCCAGTTTCATTCTCTGCCTAGTCTTTACCTTAGCTGGTACTTCTCCGGCTTGTTATTTAACTCTCTTCTTCCCCCACTAGAAAACAAATTGCACAAGAACAAACAAATCTGTTTTGTTCTCTTGGCTCATCCCCAAGGGGATGGCACAGTGCCTGTGGTCATTTGGGAGGTGTCCAAACCTGTGTCCAATGAATCAAGGATGAATCCCTGGGAGAGTGAGCAGCTGAAGTGAATATGTGTGTGTCCCCATTACCATAGAGGAGAGAGAGAGAGAGAGAGAGAGAGAGAGAGAGAGAGAGAGAGAGAGAGAGAGAGAGAGAGAGAGAGAACGAACATTGGAGACCAGACTGAGGTGGACCGAAATAATTGGGACGTCTCTTTCGTGAGGGGGGAGGTGGGTGGTTGGAGGAGTGTCACCCTAACAGGGGTGACACTGAGCAGCAGGCGTGGGGGAGGACTGTGGGAGGCACCCCTCTCCGGGAGGACAGCGAGGGGGGGCCCCAGCCTGGCTCAGGCGCGCCTCTCTCACGCCTCCAGACACAGGGGGCCAGGGCCGGCCTACGTGGCAGCGGCGCTAGGGGCGGGCAGGCAGAAAGGGAGGGACGGAGGCGGGCCAGCTAGAAAGTTTGTCGGGCGGCCAATGTGGGGACACCGGCCCGGGGATGCCCTCCTGACCCTCAGCCCCCGCAGCACGCCTGGGTGTCCTGCTCGCCATGGGTAAGTCGCGACCAGGGTTCCCGCCAGGGAGTCCCCGAGACCCCATCAGTGCGCGCCCCTCCGCCCCTTGCTGCACCCCCTGATCAGATACCTCCCACTCAGGCAAGCGGCGAGCCGAGCACACCAGGCCTTGCCCGGGCCTGGGAAGGGACCTGGGGGAACTTTCTTCCAAGCTCCTTTCTGCCCAGATGAAGGTGACTTGAGAGAGCTCCTTCCTTGATATTGAGCACTCACTCACTTGGGCCAGGCCCTCTCTTAACCGCTTCAAACTTTACAACAAGCCCAGGCAAGTGAAATTGTTCGATTCTGCAGGCGAAGAAACAGAGGCTCCGCAAGGAGCAAAATCCGTTAATCAATTCACCCGAACACCTCTGTTCACAGGAGCTGAGGATGCATCGTGAACAAAACAGACAACCCCTGCTCTGGCAATAATTCAACGGAAGGGAGCAGAGGGGATTAGAACGCGGCACTCACTGTGTGGGGGTGTAGGGAATTTCTTTGTTGCTACAGGGACCAAGGTTTTTACATTTTTCTCCGGATTCAGAGCCTCAAAGGGTCACTCTGTCATTCATTCACCTACCGTGTGGCAGACACTGGGGACTCAGAGGAACACACAGAATGAGGTGGTGTGACAGTGGTGAGGGAGGCAGGTTCTTTAGCTAAGCAGGAAGGGAGGGCCCCTGGGACTAGGAGGCTTTGGAGCGGAGATACTGAGACAGGTAGTAAGACGCTAGGAAAATTCCTGGGCGAGTGGAATGGGGAAACTGAGACAAGAAAATGATACAAGCCATTCAGTTTGAGCAATTTATGGCCACCTGGTCTCCCCTAACCGAGGACACTTGAGAGCAAATGGTTTATACCGCTCCTCCCTAACCAGAGAACACATAACCTCCCTGGCCATAAACCACAGGTGTCGGGGAAGAGAGGAAGGCTGATGCAAATGGAGAGATAACACGGAACAAAGGAGCCAGCCTGGGAAGAAGCCGCAGACTCCCCTTTCAGCTCCCCTTGCCCTTAATCTCCAGAGAAACGGCACGCCCATGCTTCTCCTCGGAATTTCCCCCTCCCAAATTCCCACGTTTCCCCTGTAAAAAGTTGCCTCTGAAAGCTCAAGGAGAGGTGGATGTTAGGGTTTTAACCTGCCACCTCCTCAGATTGCTGGCCTCTGAGATTAATAAACGCACAATTATTCCAACCCCTGTCTCTGTTTTTTGGCTGGGTGGTGACAGACAGCACAAGCCTCAGGCTCAAAAGAAGTGGGCTTGCTAAAATCTGAGAGAAGGGCTTCCAGATTAAAGGAACAGCAAGTGCAAGGGCCCTGAGGCAGGAGTAAGCGCGTGTGGTCCAGGGCAGCGTGGCTGGAGCACAGTGGGCAGGGGGAGAATCAGAGAGGTGGGCAAGGGCTGGATTATGCAGGATTTTGTAGTTTATAGTGAGAGGCTTGGCTTTTATTCCAAGTGACATAAGAAGGTAGAGAAGGGTGTTAAGCTTGAGTGGGACACGATCTGAATTATGTTTTAGAAACTCTGTGCTGTTCTGCGGAGAATCATACTAGCTAACACTGGCTGTAAGGTAGGCAGGCATATGAGCCAGGTAGTACTATTTTCCTCCTGTGTAGATGGGGAGGCTCAGAGAGGTTAAGTGAGCTGCACAAGGTCACGGTTTCAAAGAAGAGAAGCTGGGATAGAACCCCAGCACTCTGGCTCCTGTCTGCATTCTTGGCCGCTGCACCACCCAGCCTCTCATGCGCAGGGTAACGGCACAACTGTCCCCAATTCCAGCTCCAGAGCCCTAATTTGGGGGCCAGGATTTGCTCTATTCCTGCCCATGGCCCCTTCCAGGACCTGGACCTTGCCAGATGCTCAAGAGCCAAGATCCTTTCTCTCTGAACTTCCTGCATCCCCAGAGTTCATTCATTCATTCATTCATCCATTTATTCAATGAGTATTTATTGAGTGACTACTATATGCCAGGTACTGTCCTCAGCATCAGAAAGACAGCCAAACAAACAATTCCTGTTCTTTGGGGCTGACATTCTGGTAGAGGAGAACAACAAGTATGTAAAATATATAGTTATTTCAGATGGCGATGAGTATCGTGGAGAAAAAAAAAAAACAAGCAGGGAAAAAGGGGATACAAGTGCTGGATGCTATGGGGAGGTTGCAATTGTAAGCAGAGGTCCAGGGGAGGGCTTAGGAGAAGGTGTGTTTGATCGAAGAGCAGAGGGAAGGAGGGAAGGGGCCCGTGGCATGGAGGGGAAGGCTTCCCCATCAGAGGTGAGAGCTGGAAAAAAGCCTTGAGTGGAGATATGCTTGCAGTGAGGAGGGACAGCAAGGAGGCTGGTGTGGCCGGAGGAGCAGAGTGAGAGGAGGCAGATGCTGCGGGACCTTGAAGGCTATTTTCAGAGACAAGGGCGAGCCTTGGGGGGCTCTGAGCAGAATGACGCTATCAGACTTAGGCTGTTACAGGACCCCTGTGGTTGCTGTGCAGCATTAGATTAGGTTCCTAAGTCCCTGACCCAGCCCCTGGAATGACACGTAGTGGTCCCACCCTGGTCCCCAACTCAGTCATTGGTTCTTCCAGCAAAAACCCATTGAGCCCCTCTTGGGTGTCAGGATGAAGCTGGGCTCCCCCTCCCACAACCCTGGAGACATGGAGATAGTGTCTCTGTCCTGTCCTGTCCAATTTAGTAAGGAGGACACATCAATGAACTCACGGTATGGTGTAAACGAATAGAGAATGCAGAGCTGGTTGGAAGTGAAAAATGTGGCTTGGAGAATTGAGGAAAATTTGTGGGAATGATGTCCAATGGCCCTGACTCCTTTGAGACTGCCCTTCGTGGCCCCTGGGACAGTATCATTTCCCTATGTTTTGTGACATGGAGTTTTCCTGAGAGCTTCACCTCCCCTCCACATCTCCCCACTGTGTCCCTGCTCTCTCTCACACCCCACCTACCTCCGATTGGCCCTTCTTGCTTTAAGTCAGTTTAGCAAAGCTCTTAAGTATGTAAATTCGGGAGTCAGATGGGCCAATGTTTCAGTCCTGATACTGTTGCCTGTCAGCTGTGAGAACACTCTGACCCTCAGTTTCCTCATCTGCAAAATGGGGATGACTGGAGCTGCACCACCTAGCGTTGTTACGCGGATGAATTGAAGAAGGCGCCTAAAGTTGCATGGCGGAGACACTTAGTAACTGATGATTTATTACAGCTGTTTCATTTCATGTTTATTTTTGCCGTTCTCTTACCATTGTGACCAGAATATGCTCTGATGCGTTTTCCAGCAAAACCTGGAGACAGTCAACTTTGCCTCTGAACCCTTTGGCTTGGTTCCTTTTCACCTCAAGAGGAACCCAGGATATGGCAAACAGATTCTGCACTTTCATGTGATTGCCTCATGCGGACTGGAAGAACCTTCCTTTCTGGCTGTGAACTCTTAGAACCGAGGGAGGTGCAGCCAGGGGAGGTGACGCAGGGCCCGCACCTGGGCAGCATCATCTCCCCAGGGTGTTTGCTGCTGGTCATGAGGTGGGGCAAGGCCCCCCAGGGAACACAGGAGGTTATTTCTCTCGGGGGCAGAAGTGATGGGGAGAAGGCTGAGCAGAAAGCGGGGCATTTTTCCACCCCTGAAACTCCTCCCCCTGCGCAAATATTGCCTAACAGAGATGAGGAGAGGCAGAAATGAGAGACAACAGACCGAAATCATATCGTGCCAAGGTTCTCTAATGGAGTGGTGAAGAGAATGGACCATGGAGCCACATGTCCTGGCTTTGAATCTAGGCTACTTACTACTTTTGACCTTGGGCAAGTCACTTCACCTCTCTGATCGTTTATTCATTCATGAATAATACAGAACCCCAGCTCAAAAAGTTGTGGTGAGAAGCAAATGAGTTATTGCTCTTAGAGCTCTCAGAGCAGCGCTTGAAGTGCAGTAACTCGTTTGGTCTGGAGAAAACACTCAGTAAATCTGGTTATGGTGTTACGGATGCTGCGGTCAGGTCTGGGTGGCTCGGCTGGGCTGGCTCATGAAGGACACGGGGTGAGATAGAAACTGCCGGAGTACTCTAGATACTTCCAGAAATATTTAAGTTTAAATACGTGACTTAGAAATTCAAAGTAGCCCCGACCGGTGTGGCTCAGTTGGTTGGGCATCATCCTGCAAGGTGAAGGGTCACCAGTTCAATTTCCGGTCTGGGCCCACGCCTGGGTTGTGGCCCGTCCCCGGTGGGGGCCTGTACAGGAGGCGGCTGATGTTTCTCTCTCACGTTGAAGTCCCTTCCCTTCTCCTTCTCCCTCCCTTCCCCTCTCTCTCTCTCTCAATAAATAAATAAATAAATAAATCCTTTTAAAAACTCGAAGTAAACTGTACAACCGAACTGCCGATACGGTAGCCTCTAGCCACAGGTGGCTGGTTTTACATTTAAATTAATTAAAATTAAACACAGTTAAAATTCCGTCCTCTAATCACATCAGCCACATTTTAAGCGCCTCGTATCCACAGGTGCTGGCGACTGTCATAGACCATCTCTCTCGCCAGCTCAAGCCTTCAAACACTTCTGCCCCCTGCAGCGAAATTCATCGCTGTCCTCATGACCTTCGTAGCTGCACCTGCCCCGCCCCTGCCCTGCTCGCCTCCCCTGCCTCCTCCCGCTCTCACTCCCTGTGTTGCGGCCGCTCTGGCCTCCTTGCTGAACCGCACAGCGGTGAAAGCCTGCACTCTCTAGCTGCATCGGCGCTGCCACATACTTGCTGTGTGACCGTGAGAGACTTTCTTAACTTCTCTGTGCCTTGGAGGATGACGCTAATAATAACGTGTAATGGGGTTGTCGTACATGAGGAATTAAGTGGACACATACATGCGAAGCTCCTAAAACAGGGTCTGGTACTTAGTAAGTGCCATAGAAGCACTAGCTATTCATATTAATAGTTATTGTTCAAACATACCAAAACCTGCCTCAGGGCCTTGGTTCTTGCCATTCCCTCTGTCTAGAATGCTTTTTTCTTCCAGATTTTATAGGACTTTTACCCTCACTTCATTAATTACCCTCTGCTCGAATTTTCCCTCTTCAGAGAGGCCTAAGCTGACTATTTAAAATAGAACTCCTCCATCACTCTCGTCCCCTTTCCCTGTTGTGTAAGTTATAACATATATTTATTTGCTCATCATCTGCCTGTTTCTACTAGAATGTCAGATCCTTAACAACACCACTGTATTGCCAGCCCCGAGAATATGGCTTGGTGTATTGCAGATGCCAGATAAATATGTTTTTAAATGAACGGTTGGATGGGTGGGTGGGTGCTTACATGTATGGGTGTGTAAAGGATGGAATACAAAGATGGAGGGATGAGTGGATGTATTTGTGGAGAGATGGATCAATAGATGGATCGATGCTTGGGTGAATGAAGGGGCATTCGAGTGGACAAATCAATGAATGAGTATGTGGTGGGTGGAGCAGATGGATAAATGGAGGAGTGTGGGATGAAAGGATGGGTAGATTGATCCATAAATAGGTGTGTGAATGGATGAAGGAAGGAGTGAATGGGAGGATGAAGGATGGATGGGTGGATAGATGGATCAGTGAGAGGATAGAGAGGTGAATGGGTAGAGGAGACTGATGAAGAGGCGGGTGGATAAAGGAAGGAGTGGCTGGATGGTGGATGATGAGTAGATGGCTTGATGGATGATGGATGAATAAATGAGTAGGTGGATGGATAGAGTAGCTGGATGGGTGGACTAGCTGGATGGGTGGAGTAGCTGGATGAATAGATGGAGCAATTGATAGATGGAGGGGAGCTGGATGGGTAGAGGCTCTGGGCAAGGAACCATTCTGACCTGGGTCCCTGTCGCTTTTGTTTTCCAGGCCACCCACCACCCCTCCTGCCCCTGTGTGCCTCTGTGTCTTTGCTGGGTGGCTTGACCTTTGGTTATGAACTGGCAGTCATATCTGGTGCGCTGCTGCCGCTGCAACTCGACTTCGGGCTAAGCTGCTTGGAGCAGGAGTTCCTGGTGGGCAGCCTGCTCCTGGGGGCTCTCCTCGCCTCCCTGGTGGGGGGCTTCCTCATCGATCGCTACGGCAGGAAACATGCCATCCTCGGGAGCAACTTAGTGCTGCTGGCAGGCAGCCTGAGCCTGGGCCTGGCCGGCTCCCTGGCCTGGCTGGTCCTGGGCCGCTCAGCGGCTGGCTTTGCCATCTCTCTCTCCTCCATGGCCTGCTGTATCTACGTGTCAGAGCTGGTGGGGCCACGGCAGCGGGGCGTGCTGGTGTCCCTCTATGAGGCAGGCATTACTGTAGGCATCCTGCTCTCCTACGCACTCAACTACGCACTGGCCAGTGTCCCCCGGGGATGGAGGCACATGTTCGGCTGGGCCGCTGCACCTGCTGTCCTGCAGTCCCTCAGCCTCCTCGTTCTCCCTGCCGGCACAGATGAGGCTGCAGCTCACAGGGACCTCATCCCCCTCCAGGGAGGTGAAGCCACCAAGCTGGGCCTGGGGAGGCCAAGATACTCCTTTCTGGACCTCTTCAGGGAGCGGGATAACATGCGAGGCCGGACCACCGTGGGGCTGGGGCTGGTGCTTTTCCAGCAGCTAACAGGGCAGCCCAATGTGCTGTGCTATGCCTCCACCATCTTTCACTCGGTTGGCTTCCGTGGGGGATCCTCCGCTGTGCTGGCCTCAGTGGGGCTTGGCGCTGTAAAGGTGGCAGCTACCCTGACTGCCATGGGGCTGGTGGACCGAGTGGGCCGTAGGGCCCTATTACTAGCTGGCTGTGCCCTTATGGCCCTGTCAGTCAGCGGCATAGGCCTCGTCAGCTTTGCTGTGCCCATGGACTCAGGCCCAAGTTGCCTGGCCATGCCCAATGCCACCAGGCTAGCAAACCTCCCCGGAGAAGCGGACCAGCCAATGGGATTGTCTTCACATCCACTGCCAACAACCAGCGAGACCCTAGGGGAGCCAGTCTCATCAACCTCTGAGAAAAGGCGCCACCCCAGAGCTGGGGACCCCACAATCCCTCCTGGGCCAGCCCTAAGCACCCCCTCCCAGGCACCGCCTTCTCCTGCCCCAGGGCAGGCCCTGCTGCACTGGACGGCGCTGGTCTGCATGATGCTCTTTGTGAGCGCCTTCTCCTTTGGATTTGGACCAGGTAGGTGGGAGTTTCTGCAGGTGGCTCAGCTTTCTACCCTTCCTAGGGGGAAGCTTGGGGACGGTATCCCTTAGGGTCCCGGAAGGACACTAGAGGGGCCTTGACTGTAAAGCCAGTGAAGCTTTAGCTTCAGGGCCCCTCACTTATTTGCAGACACTCCTTTTGAGGGCAGGGGCCTGATTTTATATTTTTTACAAAAAAAAAAAAAACAACAAAACCCCGCCCCCACATCACTTAAGCTTTAGGCTTCATAACACCTGGATTAGCTTCTGGATAGCTAGCTCACTCAAAAATTTTACTTGAAGGGAATGCAGTGAACAGGGTGACCAACCATCCCGGTTTGCCCGAGACACTGAAACTCCTGTGTCCCAGGCACCCTTGTCCATCGTGGGGAAACCACGACTGTTGGTCACACTAAAGGGTTTCTTACAGCCGGGTGGGGAAGCAGCGGGGAGAATGTGGTGTCAGGAGCCTGACTCCGCGTGAATCACACCAGTGAGGCTGCCTGCTGGACCGTGGGTGCAGGCCCCGGCCCCAGCCTAGGAGCCTTCCCTGCCCTCCTGTCCTAGTGACCTGGCTCGTCCTCAGCGAGATCTACCCCGCGGAGATCCGAGGGAGGGCCTTCGCCTTCTGTAACAGCTTCAACTGGGCCGCTAACCTCTTCATCAGCCTCTCCTTCCTCGACCTCATCGGTGAGTCCTCTTGACCTAATTCCTTGATCCAGTTCCTTCTAGATGCAGGAATAAGGTCCTCCCCTGACAGGGCCAGGGCTTCCTTAAATTGGTCCGGGTATAAATGACAGAAAACCTGATGCAAGCCAGTTTATGAACCAAAGGGAATATTTTTGTAAGGAGGGCCGTCAGCTTCCAGCATGGCTGATCCAGCAGCTTTAATGCAACTGTGGCCATCTGTCACCTCTCTCCACTCTGCCTGCTTCCCACACCGTGGGCTTCATTCTCAGGCAGACACCTCCGGCAAAGAGGACTGCCAGCAGATCTCCTCGGAAGGGCACCCCCTTGGAAAGAGAGCATTTCTTTGCCAGTGGCTCCTCCCTGAGACCTGGAACTGCTTCTCATTGGCTTAGCAAGATCACATGCCCACCCCTGAACCAATCACTGCGGCTGGAGGGCTGTCTCCATACCCTAGGCTCCAGGCCTGGGTCATATACTCTCCCTGGGGTTGGGGTCGGGGGGATGGAGACAGCCTCACCGACCAGTGGACCGGAAGTTGGCGCAGAGTCGTTCCCCAAAGGAAAACTGGTGTCAGATAAAGGGAGAGGATTCTTTTTGGAGCTGGGCTTTGCCAAGCCTGCACCCTGCAGTTGGTTCACTGCTGAGGGGAGTGCTATTTTTCCTCCGTTCATGTTTTCAGATCCCGATCGCACTCCACTGGTAGAGTTTTTGATGTGGGTGAGCAGGCTTCCCCAGAAAAGACGAAATGCCCCTTGTCAGGGTTTGCAGTCTGAGCCGTGACCCTTTGCCCACCTCTGGGACAACCAGTCCTACTCCTGCTTGAAGGTCCTTATCTGACAGTTGTTGGTCTTTCTGCAAACCCACCATCTGGAGAACCCTCTGAAGGTGAACCTACTTTCCCTGCGCGACCTGGAACCAGCCAGTTGGCCGCACGCCGCTCACACTTCCTCCCCACTGTTCCCAGGCACCATCGGCTTGTCCTGGACCTTCCTGCTGTATGGGCTGACCGCTGTCCTTGGTCTGGGCTTCATCTACTTATTTGTCCCTGAAACAAAAGGCCAGTCGTTGGCAGAGATAGACCAGCAATTCCAGAGGCGACGGTGAGAGGGACGAGGCGGGTGTGGGGGGAGAGTCCCATCTAACCCTAGCCCTCCGCTGCAGGACTTCAGCTGGCTTCTGCAAGGGAGCGTGTTTCTCTTCTGCTTGCTTCTCGTACTGTATGGACGCTGTGCATTTTCCTCCCGTCTTTATGTGTCCTTGAGCTGCCTTTGTGTCTTCCTACAGCAGTGTTTCCTTTGACTATAAGCCCAGATTAAACCTTTAAATCATGCAATTGTGGAATCCCCGGATGTTGGAAGAGTAGAATCTCTAAAACCAGAGAATCTTTGAGTCGTGAAAGCTTGGCAAAACCAATCATTATGACTGTGGAGTTTTAAAACCTCATGCAAAGAACTGTGGGCTTAATCCACTTATTCAGTGGACATTTATTTATTTATTTATTTAAAAATATTTTATTTGTTTTTTAGAGAGGGGAAGGGAGAAAGGAAAACATCAATGTGTGGTTGCCTCTCGCACGCCCCCTACTGGGGACCTGGAGAGGAACCGAGGCATGTGCCCTAGCCTGGAAATCCAACCGGACACCGTTTGATTCACAGGCCAGCACTCAATCCACTGAGCCACGCCAGCCAGGGCAAGTGGTTATTTATTAATCCCCTACTATGTGCCAGGCAGTGTCCTGGGCCATAGGCTATGTTGCTGAGAATAGGATGGAAGGTCCTTGTCCTCACAAAGCTTCCATTCTGGTGGGGGAAAGGGACAGAAAATAGTCAAGCCAACAAAATACGCAAGGGCAGGCACAGGGAGACTCAGAGGAGTAGTCGGGTAATTCAGAAGATGGAAATGCATATTAAGGCAGGAGGTAGGAAGGGACAGGTGGGAGTGTGTGGGGGGGGGTGGGGTGAGGGGTCCCAGGGGATGTCCCATTCTCGTCTCCTCCAGGAAGGCTCCCAGGCTCTGCCACCCCCTGACTACTCACCTCTGCTTGACAGGTTTGCCCCGAGCCTTGGCCACAGGCAGAGCACATCTGCTGTCCCGTACAGCCGCATGAAGGTCTCCGCGGCCTCCTGAGGAGTCCATCTGCTTGGAAAACGCCGGAACCGTGCTTTTAGCAGATGTCTCCAGCTCCCTGCTTGCCTGGGCCCCAGAACACAAGTTCTGGGTGGTCCTTTGAGACTGACCCCTGCTCCAGAGGAGGTCTTTTGTGCTGGGGTGGAAAGGACGAAAGTCTGAGAACCCAGAAGTCTTCACGTTCAGTCTCGGGCTCTGAAGGTTTCTGAGGAGCTGCCTTCTTGCCTTGGTTTCCCCGCTGACTCTGCACTCTCTGCAGTTCTTATAATGAGAACATCCTGCGTAGTTTCCACTGTTCCCTGGGCTTCATCAGAGAATCTCTGGGGGACCAGTCCGGGCAGGAAGTCTCTCCTGCTATCACCCCTAAGTCCAGCTGAGGATACCAAATTCTCTGCTCTCTTTTTTCATCTGGCTGGGACTTTTCAGTGAGGTGGAAGCCTGTTTTTTTTTTGTGTGTGTGTGTTTTGTTTTGTTTTGTTTTGTTTTGTTTTGTTTTTTGCTTTTAGAGATCAGTTTTGTTCACCCTCTAATTCTCTTACCCAGAATATTTGCCATTCACCAGCAGCCCAGACTGGTTGAGAGAAGGCTTGAGTTCTAGTCCCGATTCTGCCGGTGTCATTGCTCTGTGACCATGGGCCTCAGTTTCCCCTATAGGTACAGTGGGGCACCTGGACCAGGTTGTTCTTAAGATCTCTTCTGACACTGGTGAGTTGGGATTCTAAATGCTGGTAATACAACAAATATTCAGCACGGGCCCTGGTCTCCAGTCGCACATCGCCTCTCTGGGGGAGGGACATTTCATCAGCGGAGAGGCCAATAGCGGCCCAGAGCTGTGTGCGCTAAAATCCGAGAGCGGGGAACGAGCTGCCAGAGCTGATGCCAGGATGGTGCTGGCTGCCTCTTCATGCGGAAAGATGCGTTGGAGGCCGACACACCTGGTTGTCAGTGCTGCCTGCACCTCCTGGCAGCTGTAGACCTTGGGTGAGTGACAGTTTCCTTGAGCTCCAGTGTCGGCCTCTTCAGCTTGGGGGTGATTATGCCCCCAGGGGTGCGTGTCACCCTGTCTCCCTTCAGGAAGTTCTTCGGCTGGTCCCATTCAGCTAGTCAGGGAGTGCGGGGGCTGTCTGTTCACCCCAGTACCCAGGGCCCCGCCTTTGGGACATTGTAAAGGGTTGTTCCCCAACAGGTGAGTCAGACAGAGATTGAACAGGTAGCTCAGGCCAGAGGTCACTGGCTAAGGAAGGGACTGGCAAAGAGCTCCCAGCTGCCGAGAATGAAGAGCTAGGGTAGGCCCGGTGCTGGCATTGGACGAGGCCTTGTCACCTCGTCTGCCCCCTGCCTGGGTACTGACGCAGCCCCCCAGCACTCCGGTCCCTCAATGCTCTCCTCTCCTTTCTAGAAACAGATGCTCCTTGACTTATGACATGGTTAGGTCCCAGTGAACCCATGGTAAAGTCAAAAATGCATTTAATACACCTTACCTACTAAACACCATAGCTTAGCCTAGCCTGCCTTAACCGTGCTCAGAACACTTACATCAATTAGCTTCTCATTGGACAGTCGTCTAACAAAATGAATATACTGTGAAGTCTCGGCTGTTTGCCCGCGTGATGGAGTGGCGGACTGGGAGCCGAGGCTCGCTGTCGCTGTCCAGTGTCATGAGAGGGTATCATACTGCATGTCACTGGCCCAGGAAAAGGTCAGAATTCAAACTGCAGATGGGTATCGCTTTCACACCATCGCGAAGTCAGAAAATCCCAAGTTGAGCCATTTGAAGTCGGGGCGCCTGTACTTCCCTTAGATGCAGTGGGTGTGCTGGAGCCGGCTTGTCCTGGCTTCTGAGAGCTGATTGTTAAATGTTCAGGATCTTTGCGAGCTGGTTGTTAAACACAGCCATTAAAAGAAATTAAATACCTTCAACTTATAATTAAATAAATTGTATTAAAAACAAAGGCGATACATACCAAAAAAAAAAAAAAAACCCTCATCACTTCCTTATTTTACCACATTTTACTGTTACCTGTGCTCTCGAGGTTATTTGTGTCTTGTGCCTCAGGAGGGACGTAGGGGAGAGATTGAGCATTTCTTCCTGGTCCTGCCTTCAATGACATCACGTAGGTCCCTTGAAACTGGCCATGGGGAGTGCATTCGTACCACGGAGATTGGGGAACGTTACAAATCCGGGCTGGGTTTATTGTGTTGGTCTTACAGCCCTAAGAACGTGATGGCTACAGTGTTAACAGTGCCAATTAAACTGGAAACTGTGCCCCTTGTGTCTAAAGCCAGAACCTTGGGGGTGGCACAAAAAATTGAGGAAATGCTGCTCAGGATGGGAGCCGTTATCCAGTCCGGCCAGCGCATTGCTCACATCAGCGATGAAGGAGCTCCGACCTCCTCCTGCACTGTGTCCCTCCCGTCTGACTCTGGCGTGAGCGGAAATCGCACCAGCGCCCGTGCAGGACCACAGCTGTGAGCGACTGCCTGCTGAGTCAGGCGGCTGGTTGTCGGGCAGTTATCCGCGGTCAAGGCTCCCTGGCAATCACAACTGTTCGTGCGTACAGGAGTCTGGCAAACAGATGATAAACATTCTGTGAGCATTAATTGGTGGTACGGAATTTATAATAAAGAGTATTTTCAGTAAAGTTTTTATTATTTGTAAATTTGTCAGTTTTGTGCAACAAACACATTCTTCATCCCAGGAAGATTCTCTCTCACACACACACACACACACACACACACCCACACACACTTTTCCCCCTGGAGAGCAGTTGTTCAACACTTACCAGCACATCACTGCTAAAATCTGTCCTTGGGGCCCCTTCGAATCCAATGCTCTCCCCAGGGCCTCCCAAACCTCTTCAGTTCTCCCGCTGTTCTAGCCTTTGGGTGGATTCTCCCCATTATTCTTACTGTTTAGAGATGTTCCGCGTCCACAACTAGTTCAAGGCTGAGCTCATAGTAGGTGCTCAAAACGATGACAAGGATAATGAGGGCAAGGGCCAGGTGGCAGTTCAGAAAGGGGGGCATCAAAAGTTGTTTTTAATTTGGGGTACCTCCCAGGTACCCAGAGGTCTTTAGGGCCGATCACGAAAGAGATGTGGTCTGTTCGCTGATCTGCAGGGTGGATGCTGGGAAATTCTTCTCCCCGACAACCCAGAATCACTTCAGCCCCTGGGCTGAAAGCTTAGCCCTTTCAAACACGCGCAGCACTCGGCACCTGCCTGTTGTTTGCCACGTTGCAGGACGCGGACCACCTGCTGAAAGCTGTTCCTTCAAGTGATTTGCTTTCGTTGCGCAGATGGGTGATCCGCCCTGGTGTTCGCCGTAGGGTTTACTTACATCTTGGTTCCGATGTGATTGAGGATCGTGGGGTTCCCTGGCACAAAGAAGGTCTGAGGGGAGCTGCAGGGGGTGATGGGCTACGTAGAGAGGACGTGACCTGGCCCAAAGGGAGGGCTCAGAAGTGCACATGAGCAGCCGGGACACCAGGTTTGAGCTCTGCCTCGGCTATTTGCTAGTTTCGCCTCTCTGAGCCTCAGTCTCCTCATCTGTAAAATGGCACCAGCGGGCCCTACTTCAAGACTTTGAGAACAGCTGATTGACGTACCAGATGGGAAATCACTTTCCAGGCTGTAAAGGGCGGTGCACCCATAGAGGGCGAGGATGCCCCAAAACTTCCCCCCAGATGTGGGCAGGGCCCCTTTGCCCAAGGGCTGCCCCAGACCCTGCTCGGACTCCAGGCCAGACTCAGTTTCCATACTTGCTCCTTTTGCTTTCCAGAGCCAATATGTTTTCGTCTGTGGCGTAAGAGGAGGGTGGAATTTTGACGTGAGGCACAACATTTTCCCAGCGCCCCTCTCTGAAAGTGTTTCCAGACCCCCACATGCTGGGTCCTGTCCAGGGTAGACAAGAATTTTCATGGATGGTTTGGCACAGGGGTTTGGAGTTTTTCCTCCTCGTGAAATCTGAAGTGGAAAAGCTGACATTCTGGTTTTAATTGATCCTCACAAGATGCGAAAAGTTCCCAAGTACGTGGTTATATCGAAAGCTTCACATTCTAAATGAAACGGACTAGCAAAATCAAATTTAGTTCTTAAAAAATTGTTTTATTGAATGAGGTGAGTGGTGGCCCACCAAAATATTACATGATTTTCAGGATTATTTCATAATCTCTGTAGCTCTGCTTTGTATTAAAACATTTGCTGACGCAGAG
Organism: Anoura caudifer; assembly: GCA_004027475.1. Classification (NCBI taxonomy): domain Eukaryota; kingdom Metazoa; phylum Chordata; class Mammalia; order Chiroptera; family Phyllostomidae; genus Anoura; species Anoura caudifer. Next base: position 59,400 of record PVKU01008066.1, on the reverse strand, counting down.
TCGGGTCACCCTCAAGTACCTACTTTATACAGCCTCTCTAACCATTCATTTGAATTCTTTCTTCTCTGGGACAATATCTGAGACTCTGGTGAGTGTTGCCGTGCGTACAGCCGGTGGCTTTCGCAGCCTGCGTGTGTGTCCCCACTGGGTGCGGCGTTGCTAGCCCCTTCCAGATTGGGGTCCGGTGCCACCCCAGTTCTCCTGATTGGACAGGCTGGGTTGCTGGTTCCTGAGATGCAACCCCAAAACCTCTCTCTGCAGTGTGTTATCCTGGTGATAATAAATATTGCATTTATGTTAAGCTGCTCAATACAGTTTCAATATCTAAAGCAAGAAAGAGATTTTTCTAAACCTCTAAGTTAAATGGAGGAGGTGAATGACACACCGTGTGTGTTTCGTTGATTAGGTGGCTAGAAACCGCCCTGATAACAGCACCTCTGGGGACTCACGACTGGGTACCTGTCTCTCTGGCTTTCCAGAAGCCAACGCTGAACCCAGCGCTAAATGGCCATGGTTGTCTCAATGATGCGGCCCATGCCAATCTGGGAAGGCCGTGAATTTTCTACTCTGAATGATTACTCAACGAAATGTTACCAACATTTATCTCTAAGTAGCAGAATAAGAAGGAATTTTATTTTGGTCATCAATGTTTCCCTGATTGTCAAAAATGTCAGCAATAAACACGAAATGCGTAACAAAAGTTTAAAAAAAACCTTAGTAAAATTGCTACAAGCGATAAAGATCCAAGTGAAGCTGTGGTGTGTCAGATGATCGTTCAGTAACTGTTTACTCCGCCCCCACTGTCAGCAGAGTACACACTCTGTGGCCTCGTTCATGCTGGCCTTGTCCACGTGACTTGCTCTGGCCAAGAGGACGCGGGCTGAAGCCGCAAGGTGCCGGTTCCCAGCCTAGAGATTAAGAGGCATTGGGTGTTTCCTCTCACTCCTCTGGGAACTTCCAACGTCTACCAAAATAGCAGGCCTCAGCCCTTCTAACCTGGACTCTAGAATGGCAAACTTGTTACACACCTGGACCTGCCCTCAGCCAGGTGCACCGCTGTACGAGGCAGCTCACATACCTGCAAGTGAGAAAGACGCTAACTGAAGATTATGGGGTGGTTTGTTATGAAGCAAGTGCTGACTAATACGAAACCTAACCAAGTAGGAAGTGTTTTTACCGCCTACTGAGTACACCCATGCCATGCCTGGAAACCCTACAACAACAGCAACAACAACACAGTTTTTGCTTTTAAAATAGTTACTAGTTAGAAACAGGTAGAAATAAAAACCACCCATGCCTTATCACTGAAATATAATCACTAACAACAGCTTAGTGTGTATCTACCTAACCCCGTGTCTCTGGTGACGGATGACCCAAGCTAGATCCAAACCTTGGAGGCATGCCTGGCTCCTCGTTCTGTCTCGCTCACATCCAGTCTGCCAGCAAATTCTCCAGACCCGGCCGAACTTGACCTTTCTCATCACCTTTTCCCTCACCATCGCTGCCATGACCACCATCTCTTCCCTCAATTAGGTTATGGCAACATCGGTGTAACAGTCTCCTTACTCCTCTCCTTGCCCCTTGCCTATTCTCCATGCAGCAGCCAGGGGACCCTTCAAAAGCCTAAGTCAGCCCATGTCGCTCTTCCCAGCTGAGCTCCCCGAGGCTCCCACCTTCCTCGGAGAGCCCTTGTCACCACTTCTCAGGCCCTCCCTGCTCTCCTCTCTGACCTCATCTTTTCTCCCTCCCAGCACCTCCGACACACTCCGCTGCCCACCCTCAGCTCTTTTTGCACCCTGTGGTGGGGCTGTGCACTCGTCAGATGCTCATATGGTCCACACCTTTTCACCTTCCTGTCATTCAGGGAGACCGTCCCTGGCACCATAGCTAAAAGTTCGTGCTCACATGGGCATGCACACAGGTACACATGCACATACACATACACATGTACACATGAATGCATGGTACATGTACATGTGCACACACGCTGACACTTTACACTCATCACTCCCTGCTCCATTGCTCCATCCTGGCCCCTGCCAGTCTCTAACATGCTCTCTGTCTCACCGACCAGTAACTCATTATCCACGCCCCCTGCTACAATGTAACGGCAGAGTGTTTAGCCTGTTTTGGCCTGTATTTTCCCATGTTTAGAACAGCACCTGGCACATAGTTAGACACTCAACAAATATTCATTGAATAAATGAATCAGTGCGTGGAAAGTGACTGGAATGCTGTAGATACAGAATAAAGGGTAATCCTAGCACTAAAGAAGTTTTTAAAAGGATGCTCTCTTCCTCTTACACTACAGATGCTGTTGAAAGTTGATAAAAATTTTTAAATGGAGCATAAATATATAAAGTCACGAGGGCCACTGGTAGAACCAGCAGTAAGATAACTAATAAAAGCGAGGAGGTGAAAGGAAGAAGAGGCGGTGGAGGGAATGTATGTCAACAAAATTCCTCATCTCCCGTCTCCACACGTCGTTTAAGGCTGATGACTTAAGAGCAAGCCCTCTACGTTTACTTCTTAAAACAGAGGCCACAAAACTATGGAAACTGCTCCTTGGGTGTATTCTGTTTGGTCCAGATATTACTTACAAGATTTTTTTAGTTAGTTGCAACATTTTTCAGTGACACTTGACTTTCCATATTATTATGTTTGCTTCAAGTGTACGGTGTAGTGGTTAGACCATCATCAGTTGCTAACTTTTGAAATTTGGGATATTTCTGCCTTCTCTTGAAAAAGACGGGACCGCACTGGGCCTGCAATTCTCAAGTCCAGACACCAGGTGGCGCAGAGTAGCGGCTCATCCTGTTACATGTGGCTTGAATCCCTTGGTTTGCTAAGCTTTTCATTCTTGGCACAACTATTTAATGGTAACAACCTAAAAATTAGATACAAATAATTCCAACAGTAGGCATGTCAAGGCAGCGGGCCTGGAAGTGTTGCAAAGAAGAAAGATGGGAGTAATTCCCCATTCAGAACCTTCTGCACTGGGTGCGTTCGTGTGAGCGTTCAGTGTGAGTTCAGGGACGTACACCTTGTTCCAACAACAAAAGGAACAGCTAGGTGAAAACATTATTTAAAAATACACTTTTTCCATTAGAAAAATTTTTAAGCACTGAAAAATATGAAGACCCAAAACTCTCCATGCCCTACTAATTACAAAAAAAAAAAAAAACCCCAATTTGGTATATATTCATCTAGTCTTTTGCCTATGAGTATAAATCAAACCAGTGAGAAATAAAGACAGGTATTTGGAAAGATATTTTCACATCATTGAGATCACACTATATAAAACGTGGAGGCCTCCACCATTTTATGTTATCGAATATCTCACATGAAGCTAAGTTCATCTACATACTGTCGTTGCCAATGTTAAGAATCGTATCAGCAGTTTCTCCCAGTGTCTGCTTTTCTTCACTTCTGCGTGTGCAGTAAATCGAATTATGTGCTTACCAAGTCAACATTCATTTTCCTGGCAAAGACTGAACCTGCCAGTGGAAACCGAGTGTTTTCATTTTCGTTCTTTCTCCCCGTCACTCTAGGCTTTTCTGGTTTCTCTGTCTGCATGTTTCCCATCCCCACATCCCTCCATTTGGCAACTGCGAAGTTGCTAAGTTCTTCCAGATCTGGGGTCCTGTGCCATCCTACGTCTCTGGGTTTGACGGGCGGGTCGGTGGTTACTGAGATGTGATCCAAAAAGCGCTCTCCGAGGCCGTCTGCCAATCAGATGTCGAGTCAGGAGATGGGAGGCGGCAGCCGCACTGCGTCTGGATGCCAGGGGTGGTTGCCTCCTCCCTGAAGTTTATCTGCACCGTGCTGGGCACAAAATAAGTTTCCATGGTATTCTTGACAGTCTTCCATCTGTTAGGCAACCAGATCAGGTAGCTCTTGGCAGGAACTGTAAGGTTTTAGCTCCAGACAAGCTCTTCATTGCTTTTGACCACCAACTTCAGACTGAGTATCAGTAAAAGCTCTCTCAGTTCACACCAGTGGCCACACCAGCTTCTCTGCCTCCACCGTGGGGTGAGTTTTTGAGACAATTACAATGTGACCCTTGTGTTAGCACCTGAGATTTCTGGCCTCCCAGGCTCACTCTTCCTACCACCTGATCTGATGCCTGGACGTGGGAAACCAAGAATGACCACCCACCTGCCATCACTGTGTCCTTGAATTTGCGTGTGGGCTGGACATTCCCGGACACTGAAAGGCTGGAAGTCAGAGGAGCAGGCCTCAACTCTCTTTTCCCTCCAACCACCCTTTCAAACACACTTGTGGGAGAGTTCTTCATCTGGCTCCACATGAGCTATTGGACAGTTCCCACAGCTTTTCTGCTCACTCTTAGATAATGATAAAGGACAGTTTGATGACAAGAACAATCCAATGTCTTCCAGTCACTTCCACGTGTAACAAGAGTTTATGTTTAGTAATTAAATGTCAAGTCATAATTCCAAACTTCATTCATGTTACACCTTCTCCTCCCCCCCACCCCCCAATAACCTGACTCCAAAGAGGTAAGGGGCATGAAGACTTTACTTGGATGGTGCTGTTAGGATGTGGCATCGTGTTTTCTAGACTCAGTGGGTGTTTGCAGCCTGTTTCTTCTCTTGTTCGGGTGTGTTTGGGGGCCGCTCCTTGGCAATTCCCCTGCTGGGAACCTTTGAATGAACTTCCGCAGGCTCAGGCGATGGTCTCTCTGTCTGGCCACTTTCAATTTTGCCCAGAGACCCTTAGCATCTCCACACGATCTTTCACATTGTCCTCCCACTGGGAATTTCAGGCGATGCCAGGCCAGCTGCTTCTGTGGAATTCAGAACCTGTTCCTCGAAAAGTTCACACCCTTAACCCACTCTAGAGCCACTTCCTGTTGCTACTGGGGGTAATCTATCATCTTTCAAAGGCTGAGCAGCCATAATCTCGAACTTCTGTTCGCCCTCAAGGTGATAGTTCTTGAAGAGATACTCCTTGGTGACCCACCCCATCTCCTGACAGGCCAATGAGAGCATTTCCTACCCCACCTTCCTGGCTACGGTGATTGGTTCAAGAATGAGGGCGTGACCAAAGTTAAGCCAATCAGAGCCAAAGATGCTTCTGGTCCTGGGAATTATTTTTAAGTCTCATAAGAGAGGCTGGGCTTTTTGTTTTGTTTTGTTTTGTTTTGTTTTGTTTTGTTTTTTTACTGATTGCTGAGGGACTAGGATGTGAGCCTAGAGCTGTGTGTGGTACCAGCAGGGAGAGCCTGGTTGAGGATGAGGCTGAGACCGCGGGCAGCGTGAGGACAAGGAGAGAAACAGATTCCTGATGGCAGCGTTTGAGCATCTCAGGTCCAAAGTCAGACCCATGACCCATCCATGAACATTTTAGATATGTGATTGATACATTTCTTTTGTGTGTTTCTTCAAGCCAGTGCAGTTTATTTTTTTCTTGCACTTGCAATCCAGAGACCTGGCTGACACAGAAAGAGGAGGAATCGTATCTCAGGAGAAGAAATGATTAAGCATTTAATCTGAGACCTGCCTGGTCTTATATGTCTCCTTTGCATAACTCCCATCAAGAATTTCATCAATTCATTCATTCAGCAAGTATTTCTGAAGCACTCTGGTTTCCTTGACATCTGTGAAATAACTGTTATTATCCAGATTTTATAGGTAAGGATATTCAGGTTTCCACAAGGACACGAAACCTGCTCAGTGTCGCACACACTGAATGTCAAAGCTGCGTCTCCCCCGACCTACGTCTGACTCCAAAGCCCTTGTTTTCCCATTGACTGTACCCGCTGCTCCGAGCTGCCCTTACCAGCCAGGGCCTGGCTGCTTGTCGGATCTCATTCCGGGGAGGAGCTCCTGGAGCGGCAGGGCACAGGCAAAGGGTTCCAGTCCCAGAGGGTGACAAAGTCTGTCAGGACAGGGGTGGGCGGCAGCCTCTCTGCCTCCTAGAGAACCTTCAAATCGTACCCACGTGGCCCAGAGACCCCGATCACCCTGCAGTCTCTCATGGGACTCAATGCCTTGCATCTAGTAGGTGCTCAATCGTAGTTCATTGAGTAAAAGAAATAGCGGAGAAAACGTTTGCCACGGCAGCCACAGTGCCGGAGCTAGGATTGAAAATGGCTGTCATGCCCCCTGGAAAGGGCTGCGTACACACGCAGTTCTATGTCTAAGCATCTGTGCCGCAGGTACCTTTGCACACAGACCCGTATGAGGACCGCAGCGCAGGGCTGGCGGGGTTGTGCGCTGCCCAGCGCTGGGAGGCACCTTTCACGTGGGGGACGGTGAGAGGTAGACAACTCCTCAATGCCTTCCTTTGTGTGCCGTGGGAACTTTTTCTTTTTACCGTGGTCATATATAATTTTTTTCCAAAGAAAACCTTGGCTGAGTTTAAATTCCTTAATACATTGCTTGGCACATCAGCGCTCAATCAGTGTTAACAGCCTCTATTATCATCAGTTACTATCTTCATTGTTTTGAAACTCGTAGGGTGTTATTACACCATAGAGACGCAAGAGGGCGCACAAAGCGTCTAATAAAGAAGTGTTTTTACGGCAGCAGCCCTCTGAGGCTGTACTTTTGAGGGTACAAGGATGGAGGGGGAAAAGATTGGAGGCCCTCTATGAATGTCAAGGGCAAATCCTGGCTCCATCATGGTTGAATCGACCAACCTTTTAAGCGACATACCAGGCTCATTTTCTGAGCGTTTCCCTAATGGAAATCAGGGCTACTCCACTCCCCATAGGTGATGGCGGTGGCGAGGAGCGCCCCTCCGACATCCGACCACGTCCCCCCATCTGTGCCAGAGGAATAACAAACCCACTGTGCAGGGCTGCTGCCAGGATTAACCAGGGACTCTCAGAGATTAAAAAAAAAAAAAAAAAAAAAAAAAAGACTGAGCTAGTTCTTTCTATAGTGAAAAACCAGAAAGAAAAAAGAGAGAAAAGGGGAAAAAATCCTCCCAAAAGGTACCAAAATTGAAGTCACTCTTACAAGGTGACTTAGATTTTTTTAACACACACCTCTAACACACACTCACACGCACAAAATATAAAGACAGTAATTCCCATGGGCTGATAGCGGGACCCAAGTTTAATGATTTTCTATAATCCCTTCTGCTGCCAGTTCTGGCGGTGCTTCTCTGTGACTTGAGGATAACCTCATCTGAAGGTAACACATAAAAGCCCGTGCTGTGGTCTGTGGCAGACAGATTGTGTGTCTGCCAGGTCTCTGGATTGCAAGTGCAGGAAAGAATTGTGAGGGAGGGAGAACGGCGGTACTTCCTTCCTCCTGGCTATGAGAACTTTGTTCCAGCAGAACAGATGGCAAGGTGCTCCAGGGAGGGACGCTCCGCCCCTAGCCCCAAGGGGTCAGTCGTGATAGTCCGAGTCATTCTCTTTTGCCAGCAATTGGTTTATAGGTGGGCATATGCCCTGGTTCTGGCCAACGAGATGTAAATGCCTTTCTCCTAGGTGGTTCTGGGAGAAATTTTCCTGTGTGGTATGATAAAGACAGGAGAAACTTCTGTCTGTCCTATCTTTGAATGTAGTCAGAAGGTCCGGAGCTGCAGCAGTCATTTTGTGACCATGAGGAAAACCACCGATCTGCTCTGTGCCCATGAAGTGTTGCCTTTAGAGAGTGTCATAGAAATGGGTCATAGAGTAGAGAGCCTTTCGAGACTGGCTTCTTTCATTCAGCTACCGTTTTTGAGATTCATCCCTGTTGTCGCATCCACCCATGGTTTACTCCTTTCGGTTGCAGAGCTTCAGTCCGCTGGGTGGATGTACCACAGTTTGTTTCTTCACTCCCCAGTGAGGGACCTCTGGGCTGCTTCCAATTTGGGGTGACTATGAAGAGGCTGCTCTAAACTTTCACATACAGGTTTTCACATGAACAGAGATTTTCATTTCCTTAAGTTTTGCTGGGTCGTGTGGTGTGTGTTTAATTTTATATGGAAACTTCCAGACTGTTTTTCAGAGTGGCCGCACCATCTTCCATTCCCACCAGCTGTGTGGAAGACTAAGCTGCTCTGCACCCCCACATCTGTCTTCTTCTCAGCATTGTATCTCTACCACCAAATGTAGAACCCGGCACGTAGTAGGTGTTCAACAAGATTTGCTGAGTGATTAAATGGGTGACTGGAAGTGATCATATCAGGAACTGATGAGGATTTAATGGGATAAAGTTTGCAAAGCCCTTGGCACAGTGACAGGTCCTTAATATGCACTCAAGGCCTGAGGGGCTTTGTTGACATCAGAGGCCACCTAGCCAGGGTCAAGGTCCCCACCTCCGTTATCTGATCTCTGGCTCCCTGAGCACCAGGCTGTGGGGGTAGAAATATCCTCTCTCCCCAGGAACTGAGGAAGTAAGAATCCCCCTACTCTTAGTGAGACCCCCAAACCTGCAAGCACGTTCCGACGCAAACTGTGGCTCTCTCTGCTCCTGCGTAGGAGGAACCTGAGGGAGGCTTGGATCCCACTGTGTTTTCTTTGCCTCCACGCTCAAGAATGGGAGGCTCAGAGGCCAAAGAATGGAGCGAATGTTTGTTTTCCTAGCTGGCCCTGTCCCCCCTGAGGGGACACCGATGCCCCCGCCCTGCTGAGTGTAGCTGAGCTCTTTGGCCTCCCGTGTCCACCCCCACCGGGGACCCGTTTGCCAGAATCTTTTCACCACCTCTTCTTTTTCACAATGGCGCTGACCCTTTGTGCTGTTATTTTTCTAGGTTAATTGAATACGTTCTGCGCGCCGTGGAGGCCCGCAGACGGCGCCAAGCACAACAGGCCCAGCATGACGGGGGCCTAGGAGGCCCGACTCACCTCTGCAGCCCGGGGCCTGCTGAGGCAGGGGTGTGTGGGGGGGGGAGGGGGGGATGTGGAACATTTACCATTTACAGGGGAGGGACAAGGAATGTGGGCTAACCTTGCTTGCATGCCGGCAGCCAGCAAACGGGGTGGGGGTGCGGCTGGGGAGGAGGGAGTCTTAGGCTCATCTTTCCACCCTCTTTTCCTTATCAGAGAAGATTATCCCTAAATCCTTCAGGAGTTCACGTTGGTATTTCCGGACCATCTTCTAGCAGCAGGAAACTAGCAAGGTGGCCTCTGTTGTAATAATAGAAACCAAGAGTGCAGGGGTTCTTCACCAGGGGTGATTTTTGTGCCCCTAGGGGACCCCTGGCGGTTTCTGGAGACTCTTTGGGTTGCCATGCAGTGACCAGGCAGTGAGGGGCTGCGGGCATTTAGTGGGCAGAAGCCAGGGATGCTGCTAAACTTCCTGCAACACGCAGGACGGCCTCCACAACAGAAATGACGGGGCCAGGATGTCAATGGTGCCTGAGGCCGAGAACCCGGAGTTATTGCTATCCCATTGCGCGGATAAGGAGACTGATCCAGAACAGTTAAGTAACGTGTTCTGGGAAACACAGCCAGGAACTGTCAGCCCAGAAATCCTGACTGAGCTGTCCTCCCCTGCTGCCCACTATTAGAGTCCCTGGGGGCGGGCGGGGGCCGCGGGGGGGGGGGACCTGGGAGGGAGGGGCTCCTTCAGAGCTGGGGTGGGGTGAGAGAGGTGAAGTTTCAGGGGTCTTCTACAGAGGATGTGAGGACAGGGGGCTTTGGAAAGATTCCCAGGGGATGAAGGACTCAGTCATGATCCCTCTTCTCACAGGAAACATCTGCTTCCAAATTTGGTCAGACACTTTTCCCTGGCACCCCCAAACGCGCCACTTCAGGCAGGCCCTGGGAACTGCTCTGCATTACTCAAATACGAGCAGCAGAGGGCGCAAGAGTTCCTCCGCTCTTTTCCACCTATAACTTTTTCACTGTAAAGGAAATAGATGCACCCTAAAGAAAATGCGGAAAATATAAAAAAGCAGAACAAAGAGAAATAAATTGCCCGTGGTCCCACCTCCAGGAACAGCAAAAAATGTAAACAGTGAGTATTCCTGTCTTTTTCCCAGGCAAAGTTGTTTAACTTTTTTGTTTTGTTTTGATGTCTTCTAGCGCGGGTGTAATCGTCCTGGAGACATGATTCTGTGGTCTGGATTTTTCCCTTAAGGTATACCGAAGGTTCTCCTGTCGCCTAACAAGCTCTTCATGCCACCCTCAGTCACGGAGTGACTGACGGCTCTGGCGTGGGTGGATGCTCCACTCCACCACCGTGCATTAATCTCCTACTGTGTGCCGGGCTGTCTTCAGCACAGCGGGGGGACTGTAACAAGCAAGGAGACCCAGGTGTGGGGAGACGGACATACCCAGGGTCGTTTCAGATGCAGAAGCGGTGCTTCTGGGCGGCGGGTGCTGCCTCCTACAGGAGGGGAATTCAAACAGCGGCCTAGGTGAGGAGCAGGAGTCAGCCTGGTTGGTGAAGGAGCCGGAAGACGGTGCTCCCGCCACAAACCTGGTGTTTGGAGAAGGGGCTGGGAGGGGGCACCTGGCTGAAGGTCCCGTGAAGCGAAGGGGGGTGGGCAGCAGCAGACCAGGTGAGTCTGGTGGGTGGCCGCAGAGGGGACTCCGGTCCTCGTTCTGAGAGCAGTGAGATGTCTCTGACAGGTTGATGAACAGGGGTGACCGACCAGTTCTTTACATTTTTTCTTGGGGCTGGGGGCGCTGCAGGAAGAGACTGGGAAGCTGGTGTGGTCGATTGACAAGAGATGACCATGTCTCGGGCCAGGTCAGGAGAGGACAGAGAGATGTGATCAAGCTCAAGATCTATTTTGGATAAAAGTCCCTGGGGCTTGTTGAGGGATGGGGCATGGAGAGTGAGGGACAGTGAAGGGCTCCTCCTAGGCTTCTTCTTAGTGCTGCGGGCAGATGGCAGCACCATATCTGGAGACTGGAGGGAGACGGGAGGAAGGAGGGCCCACGTGCCTGCTGCCCCGGTCTCTCCACTCCTCCATCCCGAGCTCACCAGGCTGGGCCCCAGGAGGCCATCTGCCCCTCTGCTTCCTTCCTGCAAACGCGGAGCAGTGGCCCTAGCAGAGGAGAACGAAGACTCAACTCTGGGCTGAAAAGATAGGAATCCCTTGCACCTGACTTTTTAAAAAATCATTACTTGTTTTCTTTTTCAAATTGCAAAAGGAATTACCAGGTGTTGGAGCGACACTGATAAAGCACAGGTTGGCACAAAGAGGAGACTTACAGGTCCCCAAGGTCCCGCCGTCGGGGAACCCTCACCAGAGTCTCCTTCACATGAACACCTTGATTAGTATCTGTGTCTGTGCCTCATCTATTCGTGCAACAGACTTTCTTCTTGAGCACCTACTGTGTGGGAGTCACTTTTCTAGACACTGAGGGTGTACAGGGAATAAAAAGACAGAAACCCCCCTGTTCATGGAGCTGATGCTCTAGGGAGCCTTAAAGGAAATAACCAGTAAATGATACAGTATATTATAAGATGGTAAGTCTGTGGAGAAACTGAGGCAGGGAAGGAAGGGGGGTTTGGAGTTTTGAGCAGGCCGATTGGGGAAGGTGTTACTGAGTGGGTGACATTCTGAGCAGAGGCCCAAACCTGTGAAGGGGGCAAGCCAGGAGGACGGCTGGGCGGATGGGAACAGCAAGTGCAAAGGCCCTGAGGAGGAGGAGCCTGGGGTGATTCCGGAAGAGCAAGAAGGCGGAGGAAGTGGGGGGGGGGTCAGGAAGCAGAGGAGAGGGGGGTGGTGTTGGCTCATGTCAGCCATCGAAAGGGTCACAGCTTTATTCTGAATGGCATGCCGAGCCACAATAGGACTTTTATTTCCCTATAAACATTTTACTATAAATCCAGACAAAAATAGGGGAAAACAGTAAGCCCACCCCCGCGTAGCCACCTCCCAGCCCCAACTCTGGTCCATCTGACTTCTTTCATTTCTGCCCTCCCACCCACCCCATCCCACTGGGTGCTTTTGAAACAAAACACAGGCACCTAAAACGGTGTTTGGCCCATAGCAGGCCCTCCTGAAATGGGTGTTTAATACATGAATGAGTGAGTGAGTTTGTGTGTGAATGAATGAATGAATGAGAACGAAGGGAAGGACCCGGAGAGTGAGAGATAAGGGTGAGGGGCGGCCGAGGGGTTGCCCTCCCAAGAAAGGGATTCAGAGTTTCAAACCGTGGGGGCGGGAAGAGGAGGAGCAGATCCCCAGGAAATTCCAAGCCTCCATACAATATTACAAGTTTTCAAATGCAGCTTTAATGTGATTTTTGCATATTGGGAGCAATAAAAATGTAGGCGATGTCTGCTCAGAACATACTCCCTGATTCAATTTCCACCCCGCCCGTGAGCGTGCTGTTCCCTCGTCTGTCCCACGGGGTGAGGGCGGCAGGTGTGCAGCGGGCTCCAACGCGAGGGTGCGGAGAGGTGATTCAGTGCGATGCCCAAACCTTCTCACGGCCACCCCCCCGGCAAACACTACAGTTCACATGGTGACCCGGCACAGGCACGAGCGCTTGCACACACACGTGCACACCCCCACACACACACACACACAGGAAACTGTACCGTGCTCTCTTTATGCAACGCACTCTGATATTTTCCATTTCATTGTTTTAATGGTTACAACCCACCAACTGATTACAGACTTGCTTAACGGGCCACAGCTCACAGTTTGAAAACATCAGGCCCACTGCCTTCGATGTGCAGACGGGGAAACTGAGGGACAGCCACGGCGGGCTAATGACCTTGCTAAGGTCACGCAGCCTGTTAGTGGCCGTTCCAGGGCAAAGGGACCTGCACTTTCATCCCAGTGTAGACGTCTGGGCGTCTGGGAGTCCAGGGAGCGGCAGAGAGCCTTGGAAGGGAGGGATTCCAGCATCGAGGACAGCGATTTTGCTGTGGCGTCCAATCTGCTCCATTAAACGCTCCCCCCGCCCCGTCCTGACAAGCCGCCCTCCATCGCACATGCCGCCTGATTGTCCTCCGGTTATGGCCAGCAGACAAGGTCTCGCTCGTCTGTTTGTTTCCTTGCGGTCTGCCCCACCCTCTCCCTTGAAGCACCCAAACGCAATCTGCAGGAGAGCAAGGACCTCACTGGGCTCCGCTGTGCACTCCAGCCCTGGCACCTAGTAGGTGTTCGATAAATCTTTACTAAACAAATACAAGAATAAATGGAGCAGCTGGCCCATGGCAGCTAGGTTTCGATGAAAGCTCATTTCGGACCCTATTGAGGATTTCACAAATCGACATTCATCTAACAAACAGGCAGAGGACTCGGCCGTCCAAGTCCGTCTGAATGCTCAGCGAACTGCCAGACCCCGTCCTTTTGAGGCTCAGAAAATGCCCTGCAGGACACGCTCCCTGGGGCAGAGGCAACAACCCTCCAGCAGCTGGATGTGTCTAACATCCACGGGGGTCAGGGCCAAGGCCAGTTAGGGGTCACATCTTGGGAGTCATCCCTCTATTGGCTCTGTCCTGTATTCCAGCACCCCTCTCCGTGCTGGAATGTTCTATTCTGTGCTGTTCAGTACCCGAGTCTCTGGCCACTTAAGGCTATAGAACACTTGAAATTCAGCGCATGCAACTGAAGAACTGAATCATCAATTTTATTTTAACCTTGGTTAATTTACATTGAACTTGAAATAGCCACAATGTGGCTGCAGCTATGGTATTAAGTAGCCCAGTCCTAGCTTATGGAACGTTGCTCATGCAGGGGCAGGGAGCTGCTCTAAAATCCTTTCTCCAGCCCTGGCCAGGTAGCTCAGTTGGTTAGAACATTGTTCCGATATGCCAAGGGTTGTGGGTTCGATCCCTGGTCAGAGCGCATACAAGAATCAACCAATGAGTGCATAACTAAGGGGAACAACCAACTGGTGTTTCTCTCTCTCTCTCTCTCACCCTCCCTCTCTTTCTCTCTAAAATCAATGAAGTAAAATAAAAAATATTTTCTCCAATCCACTTCTCTTGAGTAGCACTGAAGTCACCACAGAGGACCCATTTCCAACATCCACTTTGCTAATTCATCACCAGCCACGGTGTTTAGCGATGATTCTTTAGTATAACGTCCATCACCCCGATTAGCAAAGCCTCCGCTGCTGACCGGACACAAAGTTGGTGGGGCCACTGAAGCTGCTGCCACGGGGCGTGACCTCTCCCATTACACCATGCAGGAGCAGCCTGGAGAACAAACTCCTGGTTAGAAAAACTCGCCACCACGAAGTGGAGATTGGAATGAACTGATACGTCCGTGTCCCGCTGTCTCTGCACAAGTAGCAGAAACATTACATGAATTTGTCTGTAATGACAGTTGGAGGGACGTGAAGCTTGCCGAGACAGTGACCAAAGGGAGACGGTTGTAGTTAACCCCAGCTTCCCTGAACACGTGGTGTTTTAAGCGGAAGACGTTTGAAGCTGAAGGCAGAAGGAGAAACCCGGCCCTGGCTGGAAACCGCAGAGGCGAAGGTCCAGGCGTGCACTTAGTCTGTGTGCGGCACAGAGCGCAGGCCAGTATGGGAAGCGACCAGGGGCCAGACTGGCCTGCTGAGCTATTGGGGTGAGAGTTTCGGGTTCAGTCCTCCCAGCAGGTTTTCCCATCCTCTGCTTGAGACGCTGGCAGGTGCCGGATTAAGCAAAGCTCAGGAGAAGCCAGAGACTTCCAGTTGAAAAAAAAAAATCCTTTGTATATGCTTTCTGCTACAGGATCCAATTTAGTATTGATATTCTCGTTAAAAAATATAATTTCCATTAGATTGAGGCCAGAATGCCCCGTGAAACCTAGTGTGGTTTGCCAATTGATTCACAGAATGAAATCTTATCTAAAATCTTTTTATTTTATGCTATTAAGGACACAGGAGGGAGCAGCCAAGTAAAAAATCTCCCTGCTAGGTTAATGCACAGGGTCAGCTGAAAGTGGCCCCAGGGCTGTCTTAAAAAGATTGTCATTTGCGATTTCCCATTATTTTGTTTCCCGTTACCAGTAATTGAAAAATTATTTTCTTCCCTTCGGGTGAAGTTAATGGATTGACACCTCCTGAGGAGCACCTCGGGCCTTTATTGGTGACTCCTTCCCAGGGCTGGCATCACCCCCCCGTCCCCCCGCCCCCGGCACCCTGGGGAGACCTGGTGGTCAGCGTGGTCTGCCCCCGTTTCTATCTGTCTGTGCCTCTGGGCGGTGGACTGGGGCTGAGGAGGGGCGGGGGTTGCGGGGAGGAGGGGGTGCAGCCCACAGTCCCGAGACCACAGGCCACACAACATGGAACCCTTGCAGGGGGCAGCTCTCACGCTGACCACATGACGCCCCAGGGAGAGCAGCCTTGATGAAGTGATGCTCATGTCTTCCAGGAAGCCAGCCCCTGCGCAGCCAAGAGAAGAAGGCCACCCGCTGCGCACGGGCCAGAGGAGAGGAGACTTCTTTCCTCCCTGTCTCCTCTCTTCCTTTAAAGATGACCAAGGGCTTTTATTCCCACGATGCACATTCTACACTCTCCGGGAGAAAACATAGAAAAGGCTGCAAGCCGCTGTCCCCTCACTCCCCGCCGCAGTGCCCCGGCCACCTTGGCGTTTTGCACACAAACTCCGGCACATGCTGCTTCTCTGCCTGGAACCTTCTTTCCCCAAAGAGCCCCATGCCCTCCTTTCCCCCAACCTTGGCTCAGCTGCTGTCACCTTCTCAGTGAGGTGTTGCCCTGACTCCACCTGCACTAACCCTCCCCACCCTCGAACCTGGCACTCCCTGTCCCTGGCCTGGCTTTATTTAGCTTTCCCAGGCACAATCAGTCCCCAGCCTGCTCTGCGGTTTACTGATTTGGGAGTTCATGGTCTGTCTCCACCCACCAGGGAGTTGTGCAATTCTCTAGTCCCTGCTTTGTCTTCAGTGCACAGAAAAGCGCCAGGGACGTAGTAGATGCTCAATAAATATTTTTCAATTGGTGGGCAGAGTGGGAAGAAAAACATCACCCACACTTTCCTTCACCTTCCACCTCTGGTAGTATTTTGGTACATTTGTTTATATATATGTGTATATATACATATTATTTGTGTGTGTGTATATATATATACACACACACAAATAATGCCCATTTTTATTATAAAATCTTTTATTATGCAATCATAAGCATGTAATTCTGTAACACAACAATATCCCACTCAAGTACACCATATGACATTTTAGGTGACATGTTCCAATTAAAACCCTTACCAACCACACTCAAGCAGGTGATACTTCTGCTGGATCCTGCGTGTGCGTGTGTGTGTGTGTGTGTGTGTGTGTACACATATAACCTTCTGTTTTCATTTTTACACTGGAGCCATCTTATACACAGGGTTAGGGTACAAAGATAGATACTTATGGAAAGAAACTGCAAAAGCGCCCAAGAAAGCCCGTTCAATTGCCCCCAAACGTGTACCCAGAGCCGCTGGTTTGCATTTAGGAGGTGAGTCACACGGAAATTGCACGTCTCGAGACACCAGGGGTGTTCTGCGGGGGGCGGGGGGAGACACTCCCAGGAGAACTAGAAGGCAAAGATGTTCCCCCACAGTGTCACCTCCCACTCCACACTCAATTAGTAGCAAATCGCCATTAAATCAGAGGAACTGCCTGCACCGTTTAAACGGCTTTTTTTCTTTCTTTTCTTTCTAAACGTTTTCTATCGAGAACATAGCGGTGCATTTTCATGCGCGTAACAGGCACCGAAGCCACTGCCCTGCGGCGGCTCCAGTCGCACCCGATAAAATAACTCCAGATCCTGCTTTTTCCTGAGGATGAGTACTTACTTTCTATGCTGTTACAAAAGCTCTTCATAAATATCATCTCTAAAGGCTGCGGAGTCTTCCGTCAGGACGTGCCTTCCTCTCTCCAGCCCACCCCCTGTCCTCCTACGCTGAGGTTAGCGTCCGAGTTTTCCAGTAACAAAAAACGCAGGAACGAACGTCTTGGCGTGCAGTGAATCAGGAGGTTTCTACACGTGGGAGCCCAGAGAATCAATGTCAGGTCAGCAAAGTGAGTAATCTCCAAGGAAGACGAGTTTGTCCTGGAAGTGGGGTTGGGGGTCGCTGCAGCTGGGAACTGGGCCTTCCAAAGAGAAGCAACCTGACCACTAGGGGGAGCCAGGTGGGAGTATGGGTTACCGAGAGATGGTATTAACTAAGGTATAAATCGGAGCAGATAAGGTGGAGAGCGAGCCATAACAGTATTGAAAATGACAGCGTTCAAATTTACTGAGCACCTGTGACGTCCCAGGCCCTGTGCTAGTTCCACATGACCGTCCTGTCCAAGCCTTTGACAACCCTGTGAGGGAGGGTCATCATCCTCCCTCACTATTGTCACAGAAGTGGAAGCTGTGGCTCAGAGAGGCTCGCCGACTCACCTGCCATCACACAGCTACCGAGCAGCAAGGCCCACGTCAGGCCTCCAGGCTCATTTCTCTTTCTAAATCACCTTTAAAAAGTCGGAATCCGAGGCAAAGGGATCCAAGGCTGTGGCCAGGAAGACACAAGACCCTGCTGGATCCGAGGGATGAGGTCAGGCCAGCAACACAAGAGTAAATGGCACAGAAACCCTGAGAGGTGATGTTGACAGAGAGGCTTCTTTTCACTGGGTCAAAGGTGGTCGCTTTGGTGGTCATGGTAACTGCCAGGTGGGGCCATGGCATGGGGTCTTGTGCTGACGTCTTCCGCTTACCTCCTCACCTCTCCGCCCAGGAGGCTCACCTGTGTGCGCTCTGTCTACAGGGTTTTAGGGCCGGTGGGTTCTGGTTCGGTGCAGCCAATGGGGAGGGAGATGTGAATGATGCTCCGCCTCCCTCTACCCAAGGCCATGGCTCTGTGGAGGGGCCCCCCCTCACAGCTCTTCAACCCAGGTTCCAGTTACTGTCTTCTCCCTCACTCTTCCGAGCCTTGGCTCGATACCCTTTACAGTGACCTCGTGTAATTGCGTTCCCACTTCTTCCGAGGGTCCTGAGCCTCCTCGAGTTCACCTTCATTCATCTTCAGATCCTCAGCCGAGACTGCAAGTGGGTGGCTCTCACGGGTCGAATCTGGCTGTCAGGCCTGCTTCGTTGATCCATGCAAATGAGTTTGCGACCTTTAACCACAGGGAGAGCTCATGTACATAGATGTTCACGTAGAAGTTTCTATCTGGCCACATGGGGCCTTTTTCCTGGCATTTCTCGGCCGGTACAGAGGAGCTGACGGTTCCTTTACCTTTTCAGAAGGTGGCCTGAGCTCCCCAGGTACCGTGATGCCACTTCGCCCCCCTTTCTGATTTACCCCACCTGCCTGGCTCCTTCAGGCATCGCGTTTAGGGCCTCTCCAGGCTCCCAGGGGCCAGTTGATATAGGAGGTTCTGGAGAAGCTGGGATGGCCCACGAGCTTGGCTGCTGGGTTGGGTGTGGGGGGGCAGCAAGGTGGCTGTGGGTGGATCCGTCTGAGTGGGAGTGGCTGTGCTTTGATGGGGGGTGAAGCTAGTTAGGTTTGGGAATGGCAGCCTCAGAAATTAGCCGGCGATGAGAGCTGGGCGGGAACTCAGGAGCCTCTTGTTGAAGCGTCTCTCTGTGATGCCGAGTTTGGCTGGAACCAAGGGAATACAAGGCTCTGGGTAAAAGGGCCACCTTTGCCCTCCTCCAGGGTTTCCTGTGGAGCTCTGGGGACAGGTAAGAGGGAGAAGATCACGGCCCTTGGCCTTCTAATGAGAAGCTGCTGCAAATTCCCTGATTTTCTTATCAACTTTACCAGCTCACACTCCCCAAGTGCACTGTTAGACCTGGAGAGAGCTCCCTTCATTGTCAATAAGCCAAGAAAGCCTTCTGGCAGGTTCCCATCCCAGGGGGGTGGGGAGAGGGATGGGGGAGAGAGAGCGAGTGAGCCCCAGAAGCCCAGCGTATAGGGAGAACACACGGAGTGTCAGGGCATTATCTCAGTGCAGGCTGCAGACAGAAGGTGCCGGCTCTGAGGTGGCCCCCATGACACCCTCACAGGGGGACGGTTTTCCAGCCCTGGGGTTTGCAGTCCATCAGAATGGCCATTAACATCAACCTCAGCTCTGGGTGTCTGACAGACTTCAAAGCCCAGTCCGTCTCTCAAAGCCGAGGACCTTTTGCAACCGAACCAGCCTTTCTGACCTGGTTTCACTCACCTGTGAAAGGCATGAGGGTCATCGTAGTGGAGTCCAGGCTGCTCCAAGGGGCAGAGGACCAGAGGCCTCGGACACCTGGGAGCTGATGGACACGCAGCATCTCAGACCCCGCCCAGACCCACTGCTCCAGTCAGTGTTGACAAGACCACCCAGGGGTTTGCATGCACTTTCAGTTGTGAGAAGTACTGATCGAACTCACAGGGCTTTCATGAGGAGTATGTACAATTCATTGATTCCACACATTTAAAAACAATGTCTCAAATAGGTAACGAAACATCCTCCACGAGACCGGTGTGGCTGAAAAGGAGTGGAGGAGTGAGTGGAGGGAAAGTGCTCGAAGGTGAGTTGGGAGAGGAGGGAGGGCAGGCGGCAGTGATGAGGTCATGAGAACCCTGGCTTCTCCTCCTGGGAACAGGGATCCCCGGAGAGGCGGGGAAAGAGGGCTCTCGCTGATGGTCACCGTGTGATGAAGCGGGGCTGACACGGCAGCTGCCCTTATTCGGAGCGGTGGAAACAGGTGGGACTCACCCTGGTTTCGGCTCTGACGTTTCTTCTCCAGAATTCCTTTCCTGACTGCGCAGGCTGGAGGGGGTGCAGCCGTTCAGGCCCCCAGTCTTCTGAAAGCTCTTGGGTGGGGCTGGCGTGGGGAGCTGGCCTGTCTCATCCGCGGTCATATCTCAGCACCTAGCTCCTTCCTTGGCAGGTAATAGGCGCTCAATAAATACTTGTCAGGTACAGGAATGAGCGCACACAAAAACCTAGGGTGGGAAAGGGCAGGCGTGCTCAGGAGGGCTGAGCCTGCGGCCGGCAAGGAGTGGCCGGGCATTGTTAGAGGCACACACCCATGCTATGTCCATTCAAAGCAGCTTCTGGAGCCTGACGCCCAGGAGCAGGACGAAAGTCCTGTCCATCTCTGGTCACACAGCTGGGAAAGGTGACCCAGAAGCCACACGGACTCTGTGCCAGGAAATCCGGTTTGTGGCCAAACTTGGCAAGGCTCCTTTCCTCCAATCTCAGGGCTACTGTGTGCTTCAGCCCAGGCTCCTCCGCAAACCTTGTCCCCAACAGCGATGCTCAGCCCTGCTGGCTGGAGGACACCACTGAGAGCCACTTAGCAGCACTCGGAGAGAGTAGGTGTGTGGGCGCTCTGACTGGGCCCAGAGCCCAGGGCAGGAGTTCTCCACTGGGGCAGCCCCGCACTCCCGAGGACCCTGGACAGTGTCTGGAGACAGGCTTGGTTGTCACAACTCGGGGCATGCGACAGGCATCGAGTGGGTGGAGGCCAGGGATGCTGCCAAACACGGTGCAGTGTGCACGGTGCCCAGCAACGCAGAATCATCTGGGCCACGTGGCAACAATCACCATCCCCTAAGGAGCCTTTTTTGGCATTTTTACTAATCGCCCTCCACCACCAATGAAATTTTAATGCCCCAGCGACACTGACACAGTGTATACTGTACATCTGTTTAGGTGCTGTGGGTGTTGCTGCACTACATATGTAAAAAGAGTGTGATTTTAAAGTAGATAAACAGAATGTGGCGCAGACAGATGATGGCAGTTCTGACACACGCTGCACCACGGACGGACCTGCAGGACGCTGTGCCGAGTGAAATAAGCCAGTCACAGAGAGACAAACGCTGTACGATTCCATACGTGAAGTGCCCACAGTAGTCAAGTTTGTGGGGACAGAAAGTAGAAGGGTGGCTGCCAGGGGCTGGGGGTTGGCGGCTGGGGAGTTAGTGTTTCATGCGGACAGAGTTTCAGTTTTGCAAGATGGAAAGCGCTTTGGAGATGGCTGGTTGCACAACAATGTGAATGTCCTCAATGCCGCTGAAGTGTACGTTTAAAAATGATTAAGG
The DNA here is from genome assembly GCA_004027475.1 of Anoura caudifer. NCBI lineage: Eukaryota > Metazoa > Chordata > Mammalia > Chiroptera > Phyllostomidae > Anoura > Anoura caudifer. Next base: position 38,509 of record PVKU01008066.1, on the reverse strand, counting down.
TGGCGAATTTTATGCTCTGTGTATTTTACCACAATTTTTTTTTTAAAGTCATGTTTTTCCAGCCCTCCGAAAATCAATTCTTGCCCCCTCAGGGGCATATCTATCATACCTGTGCAGGATGCATGATCAAGAGAAGTCCTTCCACAGGACACACATGTTTGGATGGTCATAGCCACATGTTGGAGGACCTGGGCGCTCCTCCCCTGTGACGGTGGGCGGAGCTCTTGGGAGAAGGGGCCGGCCCAGCCCTGCAGACTGAGGGCGTTGGTGCTGATGCAAGGACATTTGGCCGTCTCTCAGAGACAGCCAGTCACAGGGGCTCCACAATCACACTCTCCAGGTTTTCAGAAAATCCATGAAGAGCCAGAATGATTCATTGCTTCCTCTACTCGACAACAATTTCAGACTGACCTCTTCACTAGATGCGAGGTAATTTGTTTATCCCACCCAGCCTCCCCAAAACAAGATGCACTGTTTTGTTTTGTTTTTTTTTTCAAGATTCTTTCTCAAAAACAAGATTCACTCTTTCCAGCCTGCACTTTGCTTCTTTCCTCTCCCTTGTAAACTGTGGTGTTGCCTTTGTTCCTTGAAACAGAGTAGCAAGATGAGTCTTTCTGGTGTGAAAATGAAACAGCATGCAAATAACCAAGGATAATTCAATGTCTCCGAATTATCCTCTGGCAGTTAGTAAAACATGCCAGGTGCACGCTGAGGAAGGTTATGAGACAGCTGTAAGCTCTGCCCCAGAAGTGCACACGGCAACATGGGGACACCTAAATATGCCGCCACACAGAAGTTAAGCACAGATGCACCCAAAGCAATCATATGTGTTTTGCAAAACACCCCGGCCCCCCTCCAGAAGAATATACTCAAATATGCCAATGGGAATGGAGAATGGAGATTAGAGGAACTAAATAGGTTTGTACAACGGGAACTTGACCTTGCCTAGCCAAGGATGATCGTGTGATAACGAGGAGGACGGCTGACTTGGCCCTCTGCTCCTGGGGTGAAAAACCAAACGACAAACAAAAAATAAAGAAAAGAAGGAACATCGTCTATCATGTAATGCCATGTACATAGTTCAAACACGCAAACCAATGCTTGCCTACTTTAGACTCGCACCCGAGCAGCTGACTGTGGTGGGAGGTGGGAACAGAAGATGGAATAAAGGGAATCGATACACAAATGAACAAATGAGCCAAGTGCTGGGGCCTGTGTGGACCAACTGGGGTAAAATGGCATTACCTGAAGAGTTTGGCTAGCCCCACTCTCCCCACTCAAGGTCCAAATTAAGTCCCAAACAGGCATAAAGCACCATGTATTATTTAAGACTGTTAGTTTCAACCGAGCGCCACTGAATTGGCTTAGCCCCTTGCGGGGCTGCTTTCTTATACAGAAGCCGTGGGGCCTCCCAAGGCTGAGAGGCAGGGGGCCCTATGCCAGCCCCGATTCCGAGGGCACCAATCTCTGGGGCTTCTCTCAGTTTTTCTCTGAGGTCCTTCTTCTTCACCTTCAGACCCACATTCTCTGCTTCTGCTCTGGGGATAACAGTCATTCTTTCAGGCATTGACTCAACACAGACCATCATGTCACCTGTGCAAGACTGAGTTACAGCTTTATCAGTTGACAGGGAGAGATTTATATGAGATGTTTTTGAATAAGAGAAAAAACAACATGCAGAAAAGAGTGTAAATAGAATCCCATTTTTATAAAACGAAGAATAATTGAAAAAATACCAATCCATTTGCATATATTTGTATGTATCACATAGGTATAAACGTAGATATAAACATAGGCAGAAATGAAAATATTTTGAAAGGATACATTCTGAGTTGTTATGTGGGTCACCTAGTGCTAGGTTACAGGGATGATGCTGGTGAAAGTGAGAGGAGATAGGAACAAAGGAATTAAATACTGCACCTAAAAATGCATACCATTACACATATGTATTTATGTAAGATTGTGTATAAAAAGGAAATTAAGCAGAAGAATTAAGAAACAGTGAGAGTAACAGAGAAAGACATAAAAGTGCAGCCATGTGAGATTCAAATCCTTATGTCACATTCCAAATTCCCAGGGCAGGTCTCTGATTGGTCCAGTTTGGATTTGAGCCCACCTTTGAGCCAATCATCTGTGACCAGGAAGTACAGTCATTGGGTATAAATAAGCCTGTTCCTCCTTTATCCACGTACCTGAGAGGAAGAGAGGAAAGATCCAAAACCCTGGGGGCTGGAGTAGCTAATCACATAAAACAAGTTTTCTGCTAAATTTTTGTTTCCTGTGAATTCCTAGGAACTTTAAGAGGAAGGATGGGATGGGGGAGGGGCATGAACCAAGTAAGATCTGGGAACAGCTTAGGAATTAAGCAGTTGGATGAGGCAGGGAAGAACACATGCAAAGGTTCTGGCAAGGCAGAACACGGACCCATCAGGGATCTTTTATTAATTCCTGGTGGCGGGAGTGGGAAGGGAAAATGAGAGGCGAGATGACAGTAGAGGCAGAAAGGCTGGACCATGAGGGACTCTGGTTGCCTCTGGTGAGTGCGGGAGTCAGCGAGTGTACGGGCCTGATCACGCAGGGTCTTGCTCACCATGTGATCTCTATGGACGCGGCTTTTCCCTAGAAGGAGGTGGAGCCGCTGGCGGGCTTTGGGTAGAGGTGAGCTGGAGTGTGACTCGGGTTCTAACAGGGGGCAGGTACCACTGACATCTGCCCCCCAAACTCAGCGGGGCCATGAAACAACCCGAGGTTTGGTACTCTCTCATCTCGAGGAGTTTCCAAGATGAGAATTTCAGCCTGTCACTCCAAAACACAGTGAGGCCATTAGCCCCCTGTCTTAATCAGATCTCTCCTATCCAATTAAGCAATTCGGGCCATTTCTGGAGAAGATTTTGATATTTCCCTAAATCTCTGGCTGCTTCATTTGGACCTGGTGTTTGGGTGGAATGCAATTAGCACATTCCAAACCTGGTTTCCCCAGAAATCCAATCAATTGTAACTCGTTTTCAAATCACACGCTTTCTCTAATTGTGAGTTGCGGCCTCCGCAGGATAGCGATTTAAGTCAATTATTGCATCGCCTGTATGAAAATAATGCTATTTATGTTGGCAGCTCCCCACATTACTGATGAGCCTCCTTGAGCTAATGGAATAATGAAAACACAAAACAGATTTGCTGTTCTTAATAAGAGAAAGAGATAATGAAGGCAAATTAAAATAGAAGCTCAGATCTGAACGGAGAACCGATAATGCAGTTTCTCCTTTTAAATTAACACTCGGAGTCTCAGACGCTGATGGCAGGGAGGCGGGGAGGAACTCAAAATTCTGTGAGACACGAGGGTGCCACTTGGGCTCAGTTTGGATGCTTGCTGCCTCCATTCCACTTCCTGGAGTTGAGGTACGGGGGACACTGCAGGAGCCAGCCCTGCTGGTGCACCCCCTCCCCAGCTCCACCCGGTTGACTGAGTAAACCCACTTTCCACCAGCCACCAGGTTCCTCTCCCTCCATGCATGGGGTGATGTGTTGCTCCCCAAATTCTACGGGCTTACCACCATCTTACAGAAAAGGAGCCTGGGGCTAAAGAGTGTGTCGTGGGTTTCAATCTGCATGTGAATCTTGACCAGGGTTGCTCGGCTTCAGCGCTGCTGTCCTTTGGGGCTGGGTAACTCTTTACCGCATGAGGCTGCCCTGTGTGCTGCAGGACCGTTTGGTAGCATTTCTGGACTCCACTCACTAGATGCCCATTCGTGTCCCCGCCCCCTCCAGTCAGGTGGCCAAAATGTCTCCTGACATTGCCAAATGTTCTCTGAGAGGGGGCGGGCAATCTTGCCACCCATCCCGCACTGAAACCCCCTGGTGCTCGGCCACCACCCAGGCAGCCTCTCTGGCTGGGAAGAGCAGGCAGCGTGGGGCTGGGGATCAGGAGACTGGGCTCTGCATCCTGCCTTTGCTTCATTGTGGGACCAGGACAAATCGCAGCCCCTGGCTGGGCCTGGTTTCCTGACCTGTGGGATGGGTGTAATAACACTGGAACCTGGAGTCTGGCTTGGTTGAAGAAGCTGGCCAAGGTCACGGAAGGTCAAGTGAGAAACAACATCCAGGGGAGGTCGGAGAGGAGAGCATCGGAGAGTCACCATGGGCCAGGCTGGACAGCCAGGGGGTCCAGAGGCAAGAGGAAGGCCAGCTGAGGTTGAGTAGGGCTGGGATGAAGGCAGGGCCAGACTCTGGGAGGCCAGGAGAGTTGGACCTCCCTCCCTCTCTCTTTCCCCTTCTTTCTACACCATCCTCTCTCCCTCCTCCATCTCCTCTGTGCCAGGCACGCAGTGTCTTATACTCATAGCGTACCTTTCTATCTCCATTTCATAGAAAGGTACAGAGAGGCTAAGCCAGTTGCCAAGTCTGCATAGGTAAGAAGTGATAGAGCTACGATTCTAATTTTGGTGGTCTGCTCCAGAGTCTGCGCCCATGACCTCTGCTCCTCAGAGCTGGCAGCTGCTCGGTGCACCTGGGGGATTTAGGCCCTGGCTAGAGGGACCCCTAATCTCACCAAAGGTTCTGTACCCTAACCGTGGCATGACTGCTTAGGGCTTCCTGTCCTGAAGGGACCACAGGGAACTGGACATCTCATTAAGAGGGGACTGTGGACTGCTTAGCTGTCCATGACTCAGGATACCCCAGACCACGGGATATTTGCACAGGACTTGGAGGGGAGCAGCCAGAAGGACAGAGTTTGGCTTTCCCAACAGTTCATTGGCATGGCATGTGGTTTGAAGACCAAAGGAAAGCAATAAATAAAGCAAGATGAAGCCAAAATATACCTGCGTGTATGTGTTACAGAACAGACCCGGAAAGGGGGGGAATGATATACTATTACTGAATGGACCCACCCTGTGCTCCAGGGGTCCTCCACCCCGTACTAGGTTCACCTTGCCTGCCACCAGGGAAAGACACTGCTCAATGCCAGAGATTGGTGAAAAGGAAAGGGATTATTTATTTAAAGAGTTACACAAACTTAAGAGTAAAGACTTATTGTCTTCATTGAGATCCCAAAGTCCTTTAGAATACCCACAAATGCACAGTCTTTCCTTCTGCCTCTGCCCAGTCCGGGGTACCATATCTCAGAAAAAGAAATAGAAGTCCATGGTTCTTCTCTGCCCAAGCCATATGGTCCCAAAAAGACACTGCATGGCTGCCTTCCCTGGGTTTAAATGCCTGTGCCAATCTTCCTCTGCAGCCCCATTTCCAACTCCTCCCACAATTGGCTACACCTGCCAGCATTCCCTATTCTTCCAGCTTTACCGAGCTGCCATAGTAAGTCTGGGCAGGTGTGGCCCCATGGCGTGGAGCCAATCATCTCCAAGCTCTTACGCAGGCTCTGTATCCAGGGGGAGTTGCTTCCCAGTTACGTCATGGGTTGAAGTCACTCCCATGCCCTTGGCTCAAAGCATGGCCACAGCTGTTTAACATATCTATGAAACTAGTTAAAGGTTATAGATATGTTAAATGACTATTCTAGAGGTTATCTACAAAACTGTTGCTATGCAAAACAACTCTCAATGGCCCTGCTCCATGCATCCCATCCCCCAGTGCAGACTTGTGGGGGTGAGGACATCATTCATACACACACACACACACACACACACACACACACACACACACACATTTTTCTAATATTTCCTGGACACCGAGTTCTGGACCCCATTACAAATCCCTATTTGGGGCCCCCCACTTGGCTGCACCCTGTCACAAATGGACCAAGAATAATCCAGGAACAACAGTCAGTTGATGAGAAAGGCACCCAGCATGCAGGCTGGCACACTGTAGGAGCTTAGTGAGTTCCTGCCTTCGTTTCGTGCCACCCAGCACAGCTCTGACTCTGCCGGCTGGGGTCTGTTTGGAGGAGCTTTATCTGTCCTCCAACGACTCTCTCCCATCACTTGCTGCAGAGCACTCTCTCCTTGGGCTCACCTCTCCTTCCTTTCTGAGGCCAGCACTGAGCTGTGTGGCCTTCAGCAGGTTGCTTGACCTCTCTGAGCCTCCACTTTCCAGGGGTTGGGCAGGATCTGTGGACTCCCAGCTCCAAATGGCCAGAGTCTCCACTCTGCTCCCTCCTGCAACCCCTCTACTCTCCTTTCCCCCACCTCTACCTGTTCCCTTTCCTTCTGCCTACGAGTGTGCTCATCTCTGCACGCCTGTGCACACAGCTCCAAACCTCTGTCTAGATCACTTCCCCCTGAGGGATGGGGGAGCAGGACAGGATAGAGAAGACCCTTCCTTTTCTGAGGGCTTCAGGCTAGATACCAGGGCACTCGGCTTGCCTCATCCAGAACCTTCTAGCACAGGTAGATCTCAGGTGACGTCTGGTCGACAAGCTAAATATTTACGGAGCTCCTAAGATTTCCTGCCGCATTAAGCCCGCTGCTTTATCTCTGGTCTGCACACAGACCTCCTCTGCTCCCCTCTGGGCAGACTCCGGGGGAGTCTCGGTTTGCGGCTCCGTCTCTCAGGAGGGTGATGAAACCGTGTCCACCTCTAATCACTTCCAGCAATAATAATAGTTCCTAACGTTGTATAGGATTTCTCGGAGCTCGTCTGCACGCGTTATCTCGCTCGCTTCTCGCAATAACCCCGTGACTTAGACTTTATTTTGAGTCCTGTTTCGGAGAGTTGGACTAGGCCACCTGCTCCAGGCCTTACGGCCAGGGTGGGACGGAGCCATCGGCAGGCGCCCTCCTGCCCTCCTCCGCGGCCAGAGGCAGCTCGCCCAGGTCCAGCCCACCGGTGGGCCCGACGACAAGAGTGTCAGCGGAGGCCCTCATACCAAATATCTGACATGTAACCGTGCAAACGAAGCTAAACGCGTTTGGGTTTTTTTTTCTCTCTCTCTCTCTTCCTAACTCGGCAAATATATCTGGAAGGTTTGCATCGAGAGATCTCACACTCCTCAGAATTTCGCTCGGAATGTGCTAGAAGTCATATCATGCCTGGCTTTTTTCGTTTCATGAGCCAATGAATTTTCTTCGTGTTTAAGCACGCTTAAGTTTCTGTCACTTCTGACTAAAAGTCCTGCTGACACGTGGCTGAGGAAGCCAGACTAAGGGAGAGGAAGGGGCCCGGCAGTCCCCCTGTGAACTGTGACAGTCAGGGACTCGCAGTGATTGCCACCAGCGCTTTCAGGTGAAGGAGTAGTAAATATAAAGTTGAATCAAAGAGGGGGACCGAGAAAACTTACAGCTCTGTGCATGGCATGCCCCCCCACACACACCCTTTTCAGGTAAAATAATACAGAAATACGGTGGGCACCCTGAAACTCTCAGCCACCAAGGATCACAGCTCAGCTGGCCCAACCTCCTTGTTTCACCAACGAGGAAGTGCAGGCTCAGAGGGAGGGGGTCGCCAGCTCAAGGTCTTATAGCTCGTTCATAGGGAGGGTCATTCAGCAACTCAGCAAATACGTGTTGACCACATGCTGGGTCCCATATCTGCTGGGCTGCCACAGGGCAGGGTTCGGCACGCTGTGGCCCGCCGCCCGCGAATAAAGTTTTATTGAAACACGGCCTTGTCTGTGGTTGCTTTTGTGCTGCAGGGGCAGTGTTATAACTGCAACCGAGACTACATGTATCACGACAGGGTCGGGCTTGACCTTGGGTTCTGACCACCTACAAGGAGCTGTACCATGTCTTGACACTTCAACGATCCTCTTCGGAAGACCCAAGGACCCCTGAGTCAGAGGGTGCCTCTCCCCTTGGAAGGGGCCAGGGCAGTAATCTTGACTGCAGAATCTTTATTGGAAAATAAACACCGTTAATGTTCAAGAAATCCCATCCAAGGGTCCAGTCAAAACATCCCCGTGTGGAATTGATGCCATATTAATGGGCTCCAGATGTCCCCTGGTCTCGGTGCCCCCGTGACCTGAAGGGGGCAGGCAGACCTGGGGGAGACCCGTGGCGGGTTAGGAACCCGAAGAGGCATCTTCGCCACCACAGTTTCACTCTCCATGGGGAAGTTTGGGGACCCCACTCATGCCACCTGCTCAGCTTCACCAGACCCCATCTTCCTCTGACCCCTGTGGTCTCTCCAGCCCCCTCCCCTTGAGTTTATCTATTGAAACAAAAGGCCCAGCCCAGGTGGTTAGGATTCTACTTGGCATCGGAGCCGAGGTGACTTTCTGCAGGCCGGGCCGAGCTGGGGCCCTTCCCACGTCCTGCCATACCAGGTGTTTTACTTATTTTCCCTTTAAGATCTTTCTCCACCCTCTGGGAGGTCAGCTTCATGGGGCAGGGGCTCCTGTCTGTTTGACTTTCTGAGTAAAGATGCCAGGAAGATGCCAGGCACATGGGAGACGCCCAACACACCCCTGCCGACTGCTCTGATGTCCAAGGGGCATCACATTTTACCGGTGAGCACATCGAGGACCAGCAGGGTGAGGGGCTCGCACAAGTCACGCAGTCAATTAAAATCGGTGCTCGCGTCCTCTGGCTGCCATAACAAAGTACCATGAACTCAATGGCACAAAACACCGGGAGTTTATTCTCCCGCAGTGCTGGAGGCCAGAAATACAAGCTCACGGGTTTGGCAGGGCTGCTGTCCCTCCGAAGGCTGTAGGCGAGGACCCTTCTGGCCTCCTCCAGCTTCTGGAGGCCCCTGCAAGCGCGGGGTTCCTTGCCGTGTAGCTGCATCACTCCAGTCTCTGCCTTCGTCTTCACAAGGCCCCTGCATCTCTGGTCTTTCCCCTTCTTGTTGGATTTAGGGCCCATGGTGAGATCCGTAACTAATTACATCTGCCAAGATCCTGTTTCCAGATCCGCATTCTGAGGCTCCAGGTACACATGAGTGGGGTGGAGGGGCACCCTTCAACCACTGTACTGGCAGAACTGAAGAGGCTCAGGTCTCCCCCCAGCCCCCCGCCCCCAGGGGCCCCCCCCCGAGGAACTCTGCTTTGGGAGGCGGGGTTGGCAGCCCACGGCTGTGGCTGCCAGTCTCCCGTGAACTTGTCAAGAAGGAGAGGGAAAAATAAACTCTGGGGTTAATGAAAGCCACGAGGTGATCTCGGCTGATCCCCGTAATCCCTGCTCCCAGCTCGGCTTTCCATCCTCTGTTGAGGGTTCGTTCTTTCTTCTTCAGAGTTTCCCCAGAGAAGCCCATTTCCAAATTTAATAAGCTGGCCCCTCCCCCAGCTTTCCCTGAAATCATGTAACAGTGGGATGATTTTCAAATGTCCGTCTTGACCCCATGATTGATGAACCCCGATGGGACAAATGGAGGGGGGCGGTGGTGGTGAGTGGATGAGAAGGTGGCTGTCTGCGTGTTTGACTCTGTGACCGAAGTGCTTGTGGGGGCATCCAACACGCACAGGTGTGTCAGGCCAGGGACCTGGGGCTGCGTGCGAGTCAGCGTGAGGGCAGGCTGATTCCGGTGAGCAGGTGTGTGTGAGGGAGTAGAAATGGGTGTGCACATGTATTTGCCACTGTGTGTGTGCTCGTGTGCACAAGCGCATGTCATAGAGAATGTGGGTGAGCGAGCTGGTGTGTGCATGTATGTGTTCCCAGGCAAAGGATGTATGGGAGGTTGTGCGGGAAAAAACGTGGATGTGTGTCCCCATGTGAGTGTGGACCTTCACGTGTCCGTAGGCCAATGTGTGTGATGGTCTGAGTGTGTGTGTGTGGCCTGTGGGAGTTCAGGCACACGCGTGTGATTGAGGATGCACACACCACTTGCGGCATGGCTGCTGTGGTCGAGAGGATCACATACTTTTGCCAGCAGAGTAGCCTCGCAACGCTCTCCCCGTAACAACAAAATGGTAGTTGTGTGGGGTGGAAGACATGTTAACTAACCTGATTGTGGTAAGCATTTCACAATCTGTACGTGATCAAATGATCACATTGTATACCTTAAACTTACACAATTCTATATGCTAATTATATCTCAGTAAAGTTGGGGGGAATCATGGGACCAAAAGAAATGTGTAACTCTGAGCATCCGGTTAATATTAACACCCAGCTCCCTCCACACATTGCCCCCTCCCTCATTTCTTCTCTGATTTTGCTTCCTACCACTCTGCCCATCATGCTCTTTCCCCGGGCTCCTGGACCCCTTGAACACAGCAGGCTCACGCCTGCCTCAGGACCTTTGCACATGCCGTTTCTCTGCCTGGAATGCACTTCCTCCAGAAACCTGCATGGCTCCCTTCCTCACCTTTTCCTGGCTCTGCTCAAAAGTCAGCTCATCAGAGCTTCCCACTGCAGCCATCTCGCAGTGCTCCCAGCCCTCTGTCCCTGGGGTGGGACAGAAGGACAGGCTGGGAAGAGTGGCTGGAGTGGTAGCTGAAGCAGGACAGTAAGTTGGTGACTACGGAAAAAGTTTCACTGGCTTGCCAAGACATCCCAGATAACATAAAGTTCTTTGTTGTTAAATTTGGAAAAGGATTTTTTTTTTTTTTTTTTTTTAGAATGTTGGGCTGGAGGGGAGTTTAGAAATTATCCAGCTTCATGCTTCTTAAACGATTTGTGGTCAAGAATGAGCATTAATCCTTTTTGGATCACAAGTGGCAGACTATAGTACCTCCAACCGGCTGCAGCCAGCAGGCACGTTTGTCAACCCACGTAACTGTAGACTCCACGGGTCGGACTGGCCTCGAGCCGGGCTGGCCCCGGGCCTCACCCGTGTCACCAGGGCCAGTCCCTGTCCAGGTTTCAGCTCTGCCCGCTTGGCGTTGGCTTCAGATGGAGGAGGCCCTCTTGGCACGGTGGCCTCGAGTGGATTTGGGCTTTCCTTCAATTAGCTTAGCAGCCCGAGTTCATTTCACAGCAGCAAGAATTTTGGGGCGACACTTGTGGGCCCAGGTGGAGTCATCAGCTCACCTGAAAAGGTGGCTTGAGGTGAAGAGCGTGGCGACAACCTGTGGACACTATGAAAGTCGATCACAGGCTTTCAGCAGATAACAGGAGCCCTGCTTTTCCTCCAGGAAACCACCTTCTCCTGCTCTCGGTCCACAAGCCAACGAACGGGCAGTCAGTGCCCCTGAGCACCGTGACTGCTTTGGGGAACCACACAAGTCTCAGCTTGGGCTATCACCACAACATGCTCTAAACCGCAAACATGTGTTCCTCACCGTTCTGGAAGGTGAGAGGTCCAAGATCAAGATGCCAGCGAATCCAGTATCTGACGGCTGCAGACAGCTGTCTTCTCCCTCACCTGGCGGAGGGCAGTGACAAGGGAAGCAAGCTCTCTCCTGCCTCTTCTTCCAAGGTACATCCGTGACCCAGTCACCCCTCAAAGGCCCCACCTCCTCACCCTCACATTGGGGATTAGGCTTCAACACAGGAGTCTGAGTGGACCCAACGTCCAGTCTGCAGCAGCGTGACTTCAGGCGAGCCGGGCAGGGCGATCCAAGCAAACTCCTCAGCTTCCGCTCCAGCGGCAGCCAAGGGAGCTCATTTCTCTCCCCCTCTGGACTTGGTGTGGTGAGGATGTATTGGCCATGCCATCATCCCAAAGGGAAAGCCCCCCTCGGATTCGGCCCAGAGGAGGAGGCAGTGGCGGGAGGTGAAATTGGCTGAGCACTTGCAACAAACTGTCCATTTTCCTGGGGGTGTTTTTCGTATTCAGGAAGTTCCTGGGGGAGTTCCCAGGAGGAGTTATTGGTGAATATGTGTGGAGATTCTGTCTGGGTGATGAACATGTTCTGGAGATGGATGGTGGGGATAGTTACACATCGTGAATGTATTTAATGCCACTGAATCGCACACTTAAAAATAATTAAAGTGGTAATTTCTATATAATGTGTATATGTATATTTTAGATTTTATTTGTTTATTTTTAGAGAGAGGGGAGGGAGAAAGAGAGGGAGGGAAACATCGATGTGCGAGAGAAACATCAACTGGTTGCCTCTTGCACGCCCCCAAATGGGGGCCTGGCCCACAACCCAGGCATGTGCCCTGACCAGGAATCGAACCAGCAACCTTTCAGCATTCAGTGCCCTGAGCCACACCAGCCAGGGCTAATGTATCTTTCACAACAATAAAAATATACCAAAAATACCAATGAATTCTGTTCGGGTTGCATTTTTACCTTGTACAATCACAAGTTCATGGTAACACTAGTTACACGCCTTAAGCACATTGAAAATTATCTGTCCTATGTGCCACCCCCTCATGAGTCCCACTGGCAACCAGCGAAGTAACTGGACGAAGGTTCTGGCCGGTGCCAACGTGCTTCTCTCTTCTGGGTGTTGCGGGCGTGTATGCTCCGGGTCTCTAGGAGGAGAGCTCAAGTCCGCAGGCGTGGCTCCGGGGTGGGCATTCAGGCACAGCGACAACGTGGGAGTGAGGGGGCTTCCCCCAAACCCACAACAGATCACTCAACAAACAGGGCTTCCTGGGACACCGCCACCCCCTTGGCCTCTGGCACCCGGGCTGCAGGAGCCTCCAGAGACGCCCCATCCCCTGGGAGCGGCCTGCCCTCCCCCTACAAGGAGCGGACCGGGCTGCCCCACTTACCCACTCGGCTGGGCTTTAAGAGCTTCCCCAACTTGATTTTTATCCCTTAAGGCGATTACAAGTGATTTCCTGGCGACAGATGCTGTCCGATTCCCAGGCCCTGGTGGGGCAGGCAGTGGGGGCTTCCCCTCCCCACCTCGTCTGGCAGCCTTCCTCGGCCTCCCGCCCTCCAAGTGGTTATGAAAGCACCAAGCAGCGTGTCTGGTCCAGCTGCAACATTTCTGAAGGGTTCCTGCCGCCCTGCTGGATGGCGGAGTCCCCTCTCCCATCAGGGGCTGGGATGGATCTGTCCCAGACGGCCTGCTCTTGAATTTCTATAGCTCTAGGTCATCTGCGATTCGTTCATTCACCCATCCATCCATCCATCCATCCATCCATCCATCCATCCACTCTTCATTCTGGCCACTGTAGCCCCTCTGACCTCTGTCACACTCACACCTCTCTGCTCTCCCAACATGCCCCGCTTTCCCCAGGCTGACCCCCAGCCTTTGCACTGGCTGTGCTCAGGGCCAGGAGCACCCTTCCCCGGTGCTCCTCGGGCTGATACCAGCTCAGAGAAGCCTTGCCTGACCACCCCGACTACTTAGCCTTCACCCTCAGACAGTTTCTAAAACCCCCACTCTGTTGGTCTCTGCAAAGCATCTGCATTATCTGATGATTTTCTTGTTGATTTATTCCTGTGCTTGTTTAGGATCTGTCCACTCCGACCACAGGGTCAGCAGGGACCTGGTCGCTTTGTCTCCAGAGACCAGAACCGCCTCTGGCCCCAGGTTGGTGCTAGGAAACTTTGGGTGTCTTCAGCTGGGTCTCCCCAGAAGCAGAGCCTGAGAGTGGGATTCTAGTGTGAAAAGTGTATTTGGAAAGTATGGGAAGCACCGGCAGGGAGTTGAGAAGTGACAGGGGAAGGAAGGTGGCCCCCCCAGGGCGTGGTATCCAGCAGGTGTCCGCAGAGGGCGGTTAGAGCTTAATTGCTTTGGGGCGGTTAAGGTGACACTGTAGACCACACACCTTAGACTTGATCATTTAGTAGCTGTCTCGGCTATTACATTTGTTACCGACGGGGGGGAGGGGGGAGAGAGAGAGATCACATTCACATAACTTTGATAACGGTTCTATTTTATTATTAGTTATTATTAATCTCACACTGTGCCTAATTTATAAATTAAACTTTATCATAGGTATGCACGTGCAGGAAAAATCACAGTGTACATTGGGTTCATTACCATTTGCGGTTTCAGGCATCTACAGGGGGAGTTTGGGACACATCCGGTGCAGATGAGGAGGGGGGGCTATGGCACACGTTTCTGCAGAGTCCCGTCTCCAACAGCCTGCTCCCCATCTCCACTGGTATCTTATAAACATCTCAGATTAACACGTCTGAAAAGAAAGTCTTGGTTTCTGCCCCCAAACTTGTTCCTCCCACAGAAGGTTTTCCTACTCAGCGGCTTTTGCACTCAGGTGTTGCCTTGTCAGACCCCTCTGACGGCCAGTGTGAAGGCGACATAGCATCCCCTCCTGGAGCCGCCTATTTCTCCACCTGCCTTTGCTTCTCCGCCACTGGTATCGCCACCTGACCGATTTGTACACGCTTTGTTACTGGCACCTCCCGGCACGGTCAGATTCTTAGGGGCACGTCATTGCTATCACGTCATTGTGATATTCTCAGCCCCCGGATCAGGGTGCAAGACATAGTTAGGGCTCAGTAAATATCTGTTTGAATAAATAAATACATGAACAGAAACATGAGTGAATGAATGAACAAACGAACAAACGAATGAACGGTTCTGTCTCCACTACCAGACCGTGAGCTGGATGAGGTCCAGGACTACGTCTGACTTGCCACTGAGACGGCGAGACCCAGAATTCCCAACCAGCGGTGGCTTTGGCACTCCATGTAATGACATCATTTTACAAGATTTCTAGAGCCATTTTTCTCAGCCAAGGGTTATTTTGCCCACCAGGAGACATTTGACGATATCTGTGCAGACACCTTATTGTCATGACTGGGATGTGGGTGCTACTGCCACCTATTGGGTGGCAACCAGGGATGCTGCGAGCACCCTGCAGTGCACAGGACAGCTCCCACCGCAGAGCTACCGGCTCCGGAATGTCAACGGTGCTGAGACCGAGGAACCCCAGTCTGAGTGAGAGCGGCTTCGGGGTCGGTCCAACCACTCTGCAAGGTCGGGGCTCAGTCTGTGCCTCTGTGGTTGATTCTCTTGGGTTCCCCAACCCTGGTTATAATATGGTTGCCATGGCTCCGAGCATCACACTCATCATTCCAAGGAGAAACAAACCAATCTCTGACTCTCTGTCTATCTGTCAAAGGAAAATCTTTCATTATATGGCCAGTGACACACACAGGGTCACATGTCCACCCGTAGTCCAATCACTGTCCAAGGAAGACTGAGCTGCCGTGATTGGCTGGAATCACTGACTCCTACTGCGGAACTGGACCCAGCGCCCAGAACAAAATCAGCGTCGTGTGAGTGAGAAATAAGGGGGATGGCTGCTGGGTAGTCAACTCAACCAAGGGTGTCTGCCACTGACAATTACTTCATTCTTCACTTCTTATAGCTTCTACCACCCAAACCCAAAACAACCAAACAGGTAAAACTGCCTTGCTCTTTCTTCGCATTGCTTCCCACTCAGAACACCACTCCGAACCCCACTCCTGCTGACCCAGCCCCATTTCCTCTTCTTGCTGGAGAGAGGACGGGGACTCTTTCCACTGTCCCACCAGATTGCCTCGGATCCTAGGTTTGCCTTTGAACCCAGCTCAATTGGATGCCCCTGCCAGCATCCCTTCAAGGAAGCCGGGCCCCCTTGTCTGCCCGCCAGAAATCTCTTGCTGGCTCAGCAGATCTAGGCTGCTGGTAACAGTGGCATAAACATCCAAGTTCACCAAAGAGGCCTGACCCCAGGAAGGCAGGTGGGAGTTAAGCAGCCTGAGCTGGCCCACAAATGCCAGACAGCTGTACACATCTTTGGGGCAGAGATGAAAAACAGATACTTAATGTATCTGGTTAGAAATGAGGATTTTCTGGTTTGGTTATGCCTGTCATTTCTAATGCGTCTCTTCTATTATTTACGACATTCGTGCACCTGACCTTGTCAATTCACCCTGAGAAGCGACTCGGTAAACCACCCTCAGAGTCCAACCCGGAGGCCCTGGGGCCCAGCCTCAGCCCTCCTGAACCGTTTTCGGGGGGCAAGTCTGGGTGAAGATGCTCGTGCAAGAAAAGGCGTAGGGAGCTGTAGCTAACGCTTCTCGTTTCTGGACAGAGCCTAAGCAACCTGACTTCTTGATTTCGTCCCCCTCTGCCTCGGCCTCCAGACCTGCTGATGGCCCCAGTGCCCAGCCATCCCCAGTCCCACAGTCCCAAGGTGACCCTTGTCTCTCACACTGCACAGCCTCTCCATCAGGCAGTCCAGTTGGCTCTTCATAAAACATGTCTCCCAGAGCCCCACCCTCGGCTCCTGTGCGAATGATGGAAGGAAGCAGTCTAGGGAGGCAGGGAGTGTGGGCGTCCTCGGCTGCCCCCCAAACCCACCCTGGAGGGTGACCCCTGGGGGTCAGGCCCCAGCAGGTGATCGGAGGGCAGGAGCAGAGTGAGGGTGGGGTCTTTATCCCCCTTTGCCCCCTGCCAGGCATCAAGGATTCTCAGGTCCTTCTACTGAGGATCACAGTCTCCCTGTCTGGTCTGGTGACAGCTCCCTCCCAGCACCGCCCCCCTGCCCCCCTCCACCAGCCTGGACAGGTAATTGCTCCACCATACCCGCCGACCCCACCAACCTTGGTGTTGTTCCCCCCAGTGAACCGCACCATTCCTTACTGTTTTCCCAGCCCTCCACACCTTGTAAATATTTCATTCATTAAACTCCCCTCTATTATCCAGGCTGACTGTGCCATCTGTTTCCTGCTGGATCCTGACAGACACATAGGGTATCATCTCATTAGTTGTAAAAAGTAAAATTAGCCATGTGTGTGTAGGCTCCGAGAATTGTTTGGAAGCAAACACCAAACTGTCAGTAATCATTGCCTGCAGGAGGTAAGATAAGGGTGTTTGTTTGTTATGCATAATGAATATACGTTGTTTTTGTAATTTAGAAAGTACTTGACTGGAAACAAAACCCCACCAGCCCCACCTTAGCCTGGACAGAGCCCACACTCTCCAGACTGGCAGAGTTGACAAATGTCCTTCTTGGGGAACTCAGGTGGAGTTCAGGGATGGTCCGATCCAGGACAGTGCTGGGGTACATCAAAATGCCAGCTTCTAGAAGTGACTTGGAAAGTAGCATAAGAGAAGCATCCCCAGGCCAGGTTGTCCACCCCCCATACCTGATGCCCCATTGGAAGGACATGAAAGGAAAGAGACCAGCCTCACACTGGAAGCGTCAGAGCTGTCCCCTCAAATTTCCTGCTAATCATTATGCAGAAAAACCAGCACTGCCAAAAATTAATCTATTTGTCATTCCTATTCTAAAGTTCCAAATGTCCACTTCTGATTAAAGTTCATCCTTCTACGATGATACGTAGGCAACCACTCTCGTGTGTTCAAGACGTTTCTTTGGGTTGTGTGTCTTGCTACACCATTTGCACTAGTTTGCAGAGACATATTTGCATCTTCTGTAAACGGTGTTGTGCTGTGTGGCTCTTACATCTTTCTCTCTACGCAGAACTAGGTTCTTAGGGTCCTGCCACGGTGTCGTGTGTATGCCTCATTCATTGCCCTGATGGCTGCTCAGAGCTGGGGGTGAGCACCCACATTTTACCCGTAATGGACACTCAGTAGCTTTCCCTCCCCCCACTGATGCTAGGATGGCTTCCTTAGATGGGTGCCCTTATGGACCCCACAGGAATCTGTCTGGGATTGAAACCTCAGAGAAGGTTGGGTCCTACTCTTTTCCATGTACTTCATTGGCCTTAGCTGTACCTGCTTACTCTTCAGAGTGGCCACATCAGGAGACCCTCCCACCAGAAAATATTGCTTTATCCATTTTTGATGATGTTTAACATTTTGAGCTTCCATTGTTAAGTACGCAAAAACCCACAACTCTTTTCGCTGGGGTTTTCCTCTTGCTCACGGGCAGTTTCCCCCTCTGTCCTTCCCTAAACACTTCACCTTGAATTCTAGTTTGTTGGGCGCCGGAGTCTGAGCACTTCCCAATTTCCATGCTGTCTTTCTGACTCAAAAACTCGTGCCTGCTAATCCTGTGCGACCAGGATTTACGTCAGGCCGTGGCTCATGCATGCCCATTGTCAATATAGGCTAATTCCTCTTGATGGATTCTCCAAAACAACAGCCCTTCGTGGGCAAAGAAGAGACTGTCTGTCCAAGAGGGGTAATGAACATCTGTTGTTTACGTCTGCTCGGAATCCATTTTTCTTCTTCTGACCATAGGACCCGGGTTGTCATCTGGGGAACTGTCCCTCCCTAGTCTGTGGGGATCCATCTGTCCTCCAATCCAAGTCTTGACCCATCAGAGTATCCCACACTCCACACTCCCAGCCAGTGATTGGTTCTGCAGTGGGCAACTGACCCAGGTTATCTAATAAAATTTGAAGCAGGGATATTAGCGTGAACTTTTTGGGAAGAGATGTTCTCCTTCTTCTGAGGTTTCTGAGCTTGGAGATTACAGCGTGGAACTGCCGGAGGCCACCTTGGCCTCCATGTGAGGAAAACCCACTCAAAAAAGGGAACAGAGGAGAGAGGGGAGGAGAAGGAGAAGGAGGAGGAGAGGGAGCAGAGAACCACAGATTCATTAGTATGTCAACATTTTTTGAGCTGCTGGATTTAGCCATTCCTGAAGCCCCCACCTCTGTTTTTGTTTTTGTTTCAGCAACATGATTCAATACATTCTGCTGTTTCAAATAAGATAGCTTGAGCAGGATAGCCATCACAAACAGCGGCAAAGGGCCTGAGTAATGCAGTGAGTGGCAAGTAACTTTACCCCCGTGCCGATGGAAAAAGAAATCCCTGTCCATCAATCATTATTAGGCCCCTGCCCACCCCCTTGAACCTCATAGCCTACCTGCATTCCCTCACCCACTCCGATCCAGCCACTGGAGCTCACTGGCTTGTCCCACCTCAGGGCCTTTGCACTTGCTGTGCCCTCTGCCTGAAATCCTCTTCTGCTTGATGGTCATACAGCAGTTTCCTTCTTGTGCTACAGGACTCAGCCCAAACACTGATGCCTCAGAGGGACCATCTCAACGAGCTGACCTAGATGGTCCCCCATCAGCCCGTTTTCAGCTTGGCAGGGCAGCCACACTGAGATGCTTTCTGATTGCTTATTCCTTTACTTGGTTACTACTTATCTGCCTAGCAGAATTAACCTGTTTTTTACCATTGAAGCCCTGATGTTTAAAGCAATGCCCGGATCATAGAAGATGCTCAATAAATATATTTGAAATAATGAAGGAAGGAAAGTTGGCAAAGAGGGAGGAGGTAGGGAAGCAAGGAAGGAGAGAGAGAAAGAGAGGGAGGGAAGGGGAAAAAGAGGAAGAAGGGGTGGGGGAGGGTGGATTGGTACTAAGACTCCAAGTTCAGGAGCCCTTCCCTATCCTTGGTCCAGAACCAAATTCAGAAACAAGAGCCTTTGAAATCCCATCTTGGAAGGTCCCTCTGGCCTCCACTTAATTAAATGGCCCCATAATGAAATTTCTCCCCGTTGAGTCTATATTTAATAATTAATTGACCTCTTCAGCCAGCCAGGCTTGGAGTCTCATCAATTATACATGTCTCCCTTCTGCACTCAATGCTCGCCTCTTAGGAAAATAGGGCCCAAACAGGAGCAGCTCGAGTATTTGGAGGCCAAGTAGGGCCCCTCTGGGGGGTGAGGGTCTCCAAAAATGTCAACCTGCTGGGGATGGGTGGGGTGGGGGAGGGGGCAGGAGAGGGGGCACATCCTGTCTTGGACCTGAAGCTCTTACTATCTGCAGGGCCCTCTTTGAGAAGAAGACAAAATTATAAATACCAAATCACGCATGAAATAAATACTTAGGGGAAAAAAAGAGCCCTGGCTGGTGTGGCTCAGTGGATTGAGCGCGGGCTGCAAACCAAAGGGTCGCCAGTTTGATTCCCAGTCAGGGCACATGCCTGGGCTGCAGGCCAGGTCCCCGGGGTGGGGGGAGGGGCAGAAAGAGGCAATGCTATTTTTCTCCTTCTCTTTCCCCCTTCCTTCCCCTCTCTCTAAAAAATAAATAAATACATTCTTTTAAAAAAGAGACAACGAATTACTTTTTAAAAGCAGACACAAACCACAAAATCCTGCAAAAAAATTGCAATACTTTTTATTTATTAATAAACTGCCTGGCACATTTTGAGAACAATCAGCTCCACCAGGATTTAAGATTAGTCACTTCTCAAGAAAACTTGGAATGCCCTAAAATGTTTTAGCTCACAGAGGAAAGAAGCAATCACCATTTCCCCTTTTCGACCACAGATTACTTGATTGTCTTCTTATAAATATAATTTTTCAACAGAGAAAAAAGAACGATAGCTCATTTGTACCTCTAAAAACGTTGGTCAGAAAAAAAATTAACAGTTTGTAAAAGTTTCTTCTGGCTGGTGACCTATTATTGGTAACGCCACACATGGAGTTATTTTTTAGGGTTGTCATTACAAAGCACCACGCACTAGGGGGCACTCTGAACAGCGGAAATTTACTTCCCCACAGCTCTGCAGGCTGGCAGTCAGAGATCCAGGTGTCGGCAGGGTTGGGTTCTTCTGAGGCCTCTCCCCTTGGCTTGTAGGTGGCCGTCTGCCCCCACCACCACCACCCCCGCCGCCTCCGCACATGCAAAAGATAGCACACACACACGCCTCTGTGCATGTCTTTCCTAATCTTTTCTTCTTGTAAGGACACCCGTCCTACTGGATGAGGGCCCACCCTAATGATCTCAACGTAACTTCATTACCCATCTAAAGACCCTGTCTCCAGATTTGGTGCTGTGGGCCAGGACTTCAACCTAGGAGTCTGGGAGGGATGCAATTCAGCTCGTGATGCATACGTTGGTAGGATGACTGTCGCCGTCGGGGAAACCACTGTCAAGTTTGTTTCCTACATGAGCTAAAACATTTCAGGTTTTCTAAGCACAGTGGCTCATCTCAAATCCGTGCCCTCAACCAGTCAGTTGGTGACATCCATCCTCAGGCTGGGATGACACCTCTGCGGCCATGGTGGGCAGGAGGCGTTTTCTGGGGCGTGATCCTCACACCTGGAGGACAAGCAACGACTTCACCGAGCACAGAGGTGACTATGAGCCACACACAACACCTGTGTGGCCAACTGAATACAATCCCAGCCAAACTTGCCTGTGGCCGGGCTCCTGAGCTGCCACCCCAGCACAGCAGTCTGAGGAAAAGGAGGAGAGAAAGCCGTGAACCTGGGCACGTTTCACAAACATGTGGCCCCGGGAATGTGGTGCCAGGGCCCTTCCCAGGGTTTTGAAAGATGCCCGGGCAAAGGACAGGCCCTGAAGTCTATGCTTCAGCAAATTTGCAGGAGATCTGCCTCTGGGTGGGTAACCGCACCCCACCCCTGCCATCCTGGCCAGGCCAGGGTTCCACAGAAAGAGAGAAAGCAAACGGGGCGTTTTTTTTGTGAGGGGAGGGTGCATGTTCCTTTTCCTAGGGTTGCTGCCATGAATCACTGCAAACTTGGTGGCTGCAACCAGCAGAAATTTGTTTTCTTACAGTTCTGGGGGCCAGAAGAAGTCCAAAGTCAAGGTGTTGGCAGGAGAGAATCATTCCTTGTCTCCCTTGGCCCCTGGCAGTCAGCATTGATCCAGTCTGTGCCTCCCTCTCCACCTGTCCTCCTTCCCTGTCTCTCTGTGTGTCTCCTTTTCGGTCCCTTAAAAGGACACCTCTCATTGGCTCATTGGACTTCAGGCCCACCCTAATCCAGGATGAGCCCATATTGAGATCCTTCCCTGAATTACATTTGCAAAGACCTTCATCCCAAATACTATCACATTCACAGCTACCAGGGTTAGGACTTGGACCTATTCTTTGGAGGGGACACTATTCAACCCACTACAGAGGGTCAACAATGTCCTCAGCGGTCGTGACCTTAGGAGCACAGGCCTAGTTGTCAGTGGTTTCATTGAAAAGGAACAAGCACCCACTCGTGACTGAAATCCCACCAGTACTGCAGCTCTGCTGACGGCAGCCCTTCCACCCACTGCTCGTAGGTGAAGCTCTGAAAGCCAGGACTCAGGGGACAGGTGTTTCTCCAACACAGCAGAGTCGCCCAGACTTCAGCGATGATTTCCATCTTCTGCACTACAGCCCCGAGGGAGGGGAGCCAGTGTGGAAGATCCTTCTGGAGGTTTCCCGGCCCAGGCCTGAAGGTGGTACCCACCACCTCCACCATATTCTGTTGGCCATGCCCAGCTGCAAGGGATGCTGGGGAATGTAGGTGCGGCGTTTGCTTAACACAGATATAAGCAAATAAATATATGGTATGTCAGACGGTGATGAGGACCACGGCGACAAAGCCAAATAAAATGAACAGGTGATTCCAGCAAAGAGCATGATATTCAGTAACGTGGTCAGGAAACAGCGTGGTCCTCCCCGCTGAGAAGGCAACATTGAACAAAGCTCTGAAGATTCCGAGCCTGTGAACGTCTAAGGAACAGTGTGGGGGGCAATGGGAATAGCATGTGCCAAGGCCCCGAGGAAAGGGCGACTGTGATGATGTTGAAGGACTGAGAGTCAGCCACACTGTTACAATTTAATTGTTTGTTTCTTGTCTGCCTCCTCCACTAACATGCCAGTCTGGTCCGGATGGGATTTGTGCCTGTTTTCTTCACTGCTGTCTCCCAAAAGCTTAGAGCAGTGCCCGGCACCGAGTAGGCACCTTATTGGGGAAAACTGCCTCAATGTGGCAGGATTAATACATACCGAGGAAAAAGGGGAGGCCTCAAGCTAAACTGCTCTCCGGACCCTGGGCCACGGGAGGCACCAACATTTTCTTCTGGCGACTGGGGAATTTTTAGACGGTTTTCAGCAGTGGGGGACGTGCTTTGATTATCATTTTGAGAAGGTCGCTCTGACTGCTGCTGGGAGACGCCGCTGCAGGCGAAAACCTGGCACGGAGTGTGATGCTGAGAGCATAGGGTCCGTTCAGCTGGCCTTGGGGCAGCCGAGCAAGGAGGTGAGACTCCTTGTCCCTGAGATGCTCCGCTTAGAAGGGTCTTATCTTGAGTCTTTGGAAATTACATGTAAGTGAGCTCTCCTCTAGGTGCCAAGGACCAAGGAGCAGCAGCTCAGGTGGGCAGGAGCCTTGCCCTGCAGAGGAGTGGCTTGCCACCCAACGGGACCCTCTGCCACATCACTGGCCCACCTGTCCGCGAGGCCTAGGGAACTCAGATTGTACAAATCAGCCCTGTAAACGTGCTTTGTAGGAAAAAGCACAATTTGATTGCATTTTGATTGGTGCTTGCGGGGAAGAGGGGTCCTCAGAAGGGTTGAAAACGGGACATAATTTCAAAACCCTCCCACAGCATTTCATACACAAACTGAAGGAACAAAATAAATAAAATGTGAGTGGAGGGGTCCCTCAACACCACTGAGAATCTCTTGGGGACAACCCTGGAACAAACAGGAGTCCCTGGTGGCACTGCCTCTTGTTGGGTGTCCTTGGGTGTGAGGCTGGTCGCACCTGGCTTCAGTCTCCTCCAGGGAGAAAGGTCACAGGAGCTAATACGCTCCTTGGAGATCTAAGGTCCTGGCGGAGACTCCTGATGTGACAAAGGAGTTCCAGATCCCCTCCCCATCCCGTCGCCCACCACCTTGCCGCGGAAGACTTACTCTCTCGCTCCACCCTCACCCCACCTCCAGGCTGGAATGCCCGGGAGGCTGTGGCGGTAATGACCCCTCGACAGCTGTGCTCCCACTAAGCAGCCACCCCCTCCCGGCCCGCATCGCCTCCCGAGACAGGTTCGCACCTGCTCGGGGCCATTTCTCATCAATTAGGCCTTGGCAGCGTTTGAATGGGGCTCGTCAAGGGTGAGTGCCCGCGGCCCCTCCCCGCGACACCCATCCTCCCACCCCCCTCACCGGCCTTCCCGGGCGGCTCGGGCGCACGCAGATGGCAGTCCGGGCGCAGCTGCCAGCCAGGCTCGCGGGGGCCACAATCGGCCCAGTGTTCGCAGCCCTCAGGTTGGCAAGGGGGAGGGCACACCTGCGCGGCGCAGATGGTGCCGCCTGCGGCAGCAGGCACCAAGGATCCTCCAGGGACCTGGAGGCGGGACGGGAGCCGGGCCCCCTCACCGCAAGGAGGTTCCTTTCAGGCTTGGAACCTGGGGAAGGGGCCACAGAGAAAACGGTACAGCCGATGGGACCAGGCCCCGCCCCTCGCCCTGCGCCTCTGGCCAAGTGACCTCCCCTGTGCGCCTCGCTGCAAAGGGTGAGCCCCTTTTGGTAACCTAAATGCCTAACAATAGCGTATTGACTAGAAAATGTGCAGTACAGTTCTACAGAGCACTAGCCGGGGCAAGCAAGGCACAAAGCAATACACGGTATTTGGCGTAACCCTGCTTTGGGGACCCAGGTTTGAATTCTGACCCCAGTGCCCTGGAGCTCAGCAGCTTGGTCAGGCCCCTTCACCTTTTCCAACATTGGTTTTCCCATCTGTAGAACTGTGATACTGGGGCTGCTGGAGAGTTGAGTGCTTTGAAGGTGCCTAGCGCAGGCTCTGGTCCACAGTAAGTACGCAGTAATGTGCTTTTCTTGTTTCTTATTATTAAGATACACATACTCGTCATTAAGATTTTCCACTTTATTACATTATACAGGATTCAAAGCTCAAATGTCCTCTACTTTCACCTCCACCTGAGATAACCGTTAATAATAGTTTTGTGTTTTGCTCCACGACTTTTTCTACATCACACATACTTACACAAATACAGACTCCAAAATCAGTGAGAAGCACTTTGACTTGGACTCCGGGACTAGACTGTCCGCATTCAGAAAACCCTGATTCAGCTGTTTGCCTGCAGTGACTCCCCAGGAAAATTACTTAACTTCTCCGAGCCCGGGTTTCCTCATCTGTAACCTGTTAGAAAGGATGGGAGAGTCCCTGAGCTAATGCACACAAACCATTTTCAAACAGTGCAAATAGAAATAGTAGCTTCAATAACGGAGATGATTTGGTAACTTTTTTCTTCATATTTCTTGGATGTTTTTCTGAGCGGGCAGAATCAAAGCAATCGTATCCACCTTTTACGGCGATAGCATAGGCCACGCAATGAGGGACCGTCCGGTATTGAAGCAGACCTTTCAGAGCAGGGGTGGGGCTTCGTGATGCTGCCCCAACGCTACAGTGAACAGCACCGGTCGCACCTCCCTGTGTCCTGTGCTGTGGGTTTTCTCAGTGGCGTCAGGTCCCAGGAGGGGTGTCTCAGGGTCAGGCCCCGTGTGCTTTGGGCTGAGAGTAGGGTGAGGTGATTGAGTTACTCAGCCAGGCCCAAAATTTAAGAGAACACAGACACACACGAACTTAGTCATCATGGTAAATCATATCAAATGTAATAGTTTTAAAAATCAAAACTCCTGCTAAAAGCAATCCTTAATGAATAAAATATTGAAATTTTACTGATGGAATGCAGCGGTGCCATACTAAGCCATATCGGAGCCTGAGGCCAAAGGAAATGTGGGCCTCTCTCTCCACATCGATATTTTTATTTATTCTTTAACGGTAACTTTTTCCAGAACATTAAAGCAGTTGAAAAAATATGCTGAAGAGTTGAAAGCTGGGCATATTAAACTCACAGCATTATTTTATATCTGAATATTTATATATGCCCTAAACAGAATTTGTACTTTCCTGGCTTCCATAGAAGCAAACTCATTACTAATATTTTCAAAATATCCTTCTGGAAAGAAAAAAAAACATGAAAAAATTACATAAAAGCATATGTATTAGGGATGCATATTTTTCCTTTGGTCTCAGACTGTAATACAGCTCAACCAGACACGGAATATTGTCAGTTGCCTTCCAAAGAGTGTAACAACCAACACTTCCACGGCTGGTGGGCTCGGTTTTTTCAAGCATCTTTGGGGGGTCAGCTGTTTGCAGCAGAGTCATTAGCTCTATATTCAGCCCTTGTCTAAGAGGAGCAGGGAGCTGGTGTGCCTACCTGGGCCTGCCTTCTGTCCTCACTCACTCGTGAGAAATACCCAGCAGGCCCTGCTGCCAAAGCCTGGGCAGCTCAGGTTACCGCAGGCCCGGAGGCTGCCTGGTTTCGGGTCTGCAAAGCCCCTGCATCCACACTTCCTTCTCAGGAAAACCTTGCAACTCCCGGGTAGAGAAACTCCGAAAACCCTGGAGCTGCCTTGGGGGCAAGGAAGGCAGCTCCTGAACTGATTACATCTGGGACTTCTACTGACATCGTGGTCACATTGATGTCCCTTACTTGTGGCCAGCAAGAGCTACTCTGTTGGTGGACCTATCCCCGCAGCGGACACCCTGAGTTGCCGCTCTGTGCTGCCCCCAGCCCACACCTGGGACCAAGGCGAGTTAGTCACGGTCTCTGGAGCTCAGAGGGGCAGACGGTAGGGTAAATAAAGGGGTTTCAAGACCCTTTCACATCCGTCTTTATCTCACCACATTGTCCCTGGGGAGTTAGAAACACCGGGGCCACATATAATTGGATGTCAACAGACATCTCAGTCTTAGGTCCAAAGCAGTAATAGTAGCAGTAGTAAAAATAATCAAATAATACTGATCAAATAATACTGATGATGATGATGATGATGATGATGATGATGATGATGATGATGATGAAGACAGAGTGTTTACTGCACCGAGACTGTTCTGGGTGCTGCACCTATATTAATGCATTCAGTCCTCATGAGGCCCCAGTCCTCACTGGTACTTGTCAGTTCCATTGTGCAGAATTCAAAGCATCGAGGGGTCTCACCACTTGCCTACGTCCCTGTGGGCGATAAGCGGCAAAGCTGGGATATGAACCCAGAGGCCAGGCTCCAGACTCGGTGCTCTTCGCTGCTGCTACACTGTGATCTTCGATTCCTCCTTACTCTCATGTAGTCTTCCATGTTTCAGAAAGTGGTACCAAAGGGAAAAAATCCAGGCTCCATTTTTATTTTCCTCTTCCCCAAGTCTTTGCCTAACTGACTTCTTCTCATCACTCAAATAGCAGAGACACCTGGCATTTGGGTTTCCCCAGAAGCAGTTGCCAGGACAAGGATTCGAGGGCATGTCGTTTACTTGAGCGATGAGGAGTGGCGATCCAAAGGGAAGCAGGGAAGGAGACAGGAGGAGAAGTATCCAGTAGAGCGTGCTCATCATGCCAGCGGCCACATGGGCAACCACAGCTTCCTCCCTCGGACAGACCCCGGAAATGTCGCAGAGTACACGCCTTGGAATTAATTATTCTGCCCGAGGGGTGAGGGAGCTCGGTCTTTATATGCTAATTCCTGAGAGTCCCTGGTTCGGAGCCCCTGGGAGCGCACCGTTAACTCGCGGGCACTTCTTTCCGCCAGCAGCAAGGCTTTCCACAGTGTCAGGGCAAGGTGCTCCCAGGCAGAGACGGCGATGCTGGCACTCAGGACCATTTCCGTGTCCCTCCTGTGCTCCTCATCCCTTCTCTCCTGGTTACATCTGAATGTTTGTGTCACCCCCCAAAATTCGCATGTTGAAATCTCCTCCCCAGCGTGATGGTATTTGGAGGTGGGGCCTTTGGGAGGTAATCAGGGTATAAGGGTGGAGCCCTCCTGAATGGAATTAGTGCCCTTATGGTAGTGGCCCCAGAGAGCCCACGCACCCACTCACGCTCCACCAAGTCTGCAACCCAGAAGAAGCCCCTCCCCAGAGCTCTGCCATGCTGGCTGCCTGGCCTCAGAGTTCCAGCTTCCTGTGAGAAACACATTTCTGCGGTTTGTAAGCCACCCAGACTGTGGTGCTTTGTTGCAGCAGCCCAACTGGACTGAGACATAAGACAGAGAAGAGAAAGAAGCCAATCAGGACTGGGTTACATATGGTGTCAGGTGGTGCTAGATTATCGGGGGATCACTTTGTAGGTTACGTGAGTGTCTAACCACTATACTGTACACCTGAAACGCATATCATGTTGAATGTCGACTGTAATTGAAAAAATATTTTCTATAAATTTTTTGAAAGACTGTTACCAAGTCTTTCCCAAGTCCCCCTGGGGCGCTCTGGGAGGCAGCACAGAGCACATGCCTCCTGCAGGGAGAGGGAACAGTGACGTTTCTCCTCCAACTCCCAACTCTCCTTGGGTGAGGGCTGCTTCTGGGGCCGTTAAAACATCAGCACTCTGGCTCGCTTACCCATGGGCCAAGCAAGCTGCTGGAACTGGAAAAGGAACCTCCGGTGAAGAGTCGCAGGTGTTGGCAGGGTAGCGAGCATCGTTGGGCGACAAGGGGTCGGCGCACACTTAGGACGGCTGCTGCAAATGGCTGACTCATCACAGGAGAACCAGATGATGGCCAGCAGTCACGAAGCAGCGCCTGTTGGCCTGGCAACATGCTCAGGGGTTTCCTCGTGTAATTTCACCGCCAAACTCGATCACGTAGCCCCGTGTGCAGATGGAGAACGAGCAACTCAGAGGAGTTAGGACTTTGCCTACAGCCACGTACCCCATTAAACATGGTGGAGTCAGGATTCAAACCATGTCTGTCCGTCTGATTGGCCAGACCCAATACTTCCCCCTCAGGCTCTTTCTCTGGATTTCTCTCCATCTCTGAGATGCGCGAGTCTCACCAGTCTGGTCCATCCGGGTACTATGTACCATAGCTGTTAGGAGGAGTGCCGGACTGAATAAAATGCTAATCCTCATCGATAGATTAAACTGAGAAATGCTTAAACCAGAGAGCTGCCTGCAATAAAAGCAATTGAGTTCTTTCTTTGTAATTTGACAGCTCACATGAGCCGAGGAACCCGCCTTATAGCTTTACAAATCTGTGATAATTTCCTTCAACTTTTCCATTTTATTGCCGCCATTAAAATCCCGTTGTGTTCTTAAAACAAACAGAAAAATGATTAAAACAGATGTGGCTCTTAAAGCTACAATATGAATTTTACAACCCCCAGGTTTTATGATACACAGAGAAATTTCAGCCACCAGGGTCAGAGGCAAGAAAAATGGGACCGGATTTTTGAAATGGGCTTGGGGAGGGGGGAAGGGTAGGGTTGAGGGGTTCAGAACGACAAAGACAGCCAACAGAGCTAATTTCCTGACGTTTGCTTCTCTCCCTGAACTCTGGGGACCCACTGCAGAATGTCACATTTGCAAGGCGGCAGCCCAAAGCCAGGTCCCCGCAGCTACTGAGATTGGACTAAACCACTTGCCTTCATTCTGGCCTCACTTCCAACCCCCTCGCCCCGAATCATGCTTGCCAGGTAAATAGTCTGCAGGAGTCTGTTTTATTTTTTGAGGCAGTTTTTTTTTGTTTGTTTGTTTGGTTTTGTTTTGTCGTGAAAAGAGCAAGGAGATCCAAGTTGTGGTTCCAGATCTTCGATCTAACGCACCATTCGATTTAGGCAAATGACGACCTCTGCGCTTTCAGTTTGTTTGTCCCCAAAACCAAGGACTTGGCCTGATGTCTATGTTCGGTCCCCACTCTGCAGCTCCTTGATGTCATCTGTAAGAGCACAGCCCATGGCACAAAGGAAGGTCCGAATATTTGTGGCTTGAAGAAATGAATGAATTCCTAAATTCGTCAGCTTCTCTTTTTAAAGAAAAATAAAAGGGTTGTTGACCTCTCCTAATGATCAAAAAAATAAAAAAAAGAATGAAAATAATCGTGAGATTGATTTCCCTTTAAAAAAAAAAAAGCAACCAGACTGGGAAAGGTTGAAAAGAGCCGTATGAAGTGCTGGCAAAAATAGGGCAATACAGGGATTTTTAAATGTTGCTGGTGGGAAGTACAATGGTATAATTATATCATCTGCCAAGAAAGAGATTAATTTTGCCCCCTCATTTGGAATATTTACACTTTGTATTCCATTTCCTTGTGTAATTACATTAGCTGGAAACCGCAGTAAGGGTGCAGAGCTGGCCATCCTGCGTCGCTTCGTACATTGCTGGGCCCTGAGTTCACGTTCCATGTATCGCAGTACGTATCCTGCGAGTTTGTAGTAGCTGTTTTTCTTCTATTCACATAGTTGCTTTCTATCCTTGGTTTTATGCAGAGTTTTTCCTAGGAACAGCTGTAGAATTTTAGCAAATGCCGTCCCAGCATGCTTGTATGTAACCTCTGGTTTCCCTCCGTGAATTCGCTGATGTAATGACGTCATGAGTCAGATCTTCTCATGAGGAACCGTTCCTGCCTCCTGAACGGGTGCTATTTGCTCATGATATATTACGCTTTTAATATGCTGCTGAATTATATTTGCTGACGTTTTATTCAGAGTTTTAGCATCTCTGTTCATAAGCAAATACAACCTAGAGCTTCCCTAACTGTACCAGGAATGACAAACCTGGGCATTAAGTTTGCTCTCTGCTTTGATAAATAGAGAGAGAGAAATTGATGCCAGTACAGGAATTGGTTTGTGTGATTTCAGGGACTGACGAGTTCCACCATCTCAGGGTAAGGGGACAAGCTGGAGACCCAGGAAAGGTGATGGCCTAGGTCCAACTCTAAGTCTGAAGGCCTTAGAACTGGGACAGCCAATGGTGTATTTCCAGTCTGAAGGTCAGCAGGCTCAAGCCCCAGGAAGAGCTGACGTTTTAGCTTCAGCCCAAAGGCAGGAACAAGTCGATGTCCCAGTTCAAAGCCACCACACAGGAAGAACTTGGAGGAGGGTCGGTCTTCTTATTCTAACTCAGGCCTTCAACTGATTGGATAAGGCCCACCTATACTAGGAATAGCAATCTGCTTTACTCAGTCCGTCAATTTCAGTGTTAATCTTATCCAAACACACTGTTATGGAAACATTCAGAATAATGTTTGGCCAAATAGCTGGGCACCTTGTGGTCCAGTCCAATTGACGTATAAATTTAACCACCACGTTAATCGTCACGTACCTCACCTAGCCGAGACCACACACCTCCATAGCACCCTGTGCCTCTACCTGAGCACCAACCACACTTTGTTTGCATTTCATTTCATTTTAGTTTATGTTGCTATTTCTTTGCTACTTTGCTAGTAGTCCTCTCCCCTCTATGATGCATATTCCCTGGACAGGTTAAACTGGCAGGAAATAAGCCTTACTTGCAATGATGGCCTTTACCAGCTCAGCTTTTGTTCGTATCACAGAAGAACCAATGGCTTCGCCCAAACTCATTTTCTACCCTTATCACAGCCTGATGTTTGCCACAATGAGCTGGGGATGTGTCTCCATGAGGGCCAAGGGCTGTGTGTTATCTGCATCTGCATCATTGAGACCGGCGCTGGGACTGGCACATAGTAGGGACTCAAAAGATGCTTGTTGAGCAGAGTGAATTCGTCCAAGTCAAACACTGAGCTGGGCTGAGGGTCGTGCTCTGCATGGCGGTGTGGTGGGAATGAGAACGATGACGATCTCCGTATTAAGCAGGATGTTTTCAGTTGCAAGGGACAGAAATTCATCTCAAAAAGACTCAATTTAAAAATAAAAAGAGGGTGATTTTACTGAGTTAAGTAACTAAAAGAAATACCTAGACGTGGAGTTTAGGAAAAGCAGAATTGGTATTCTGATGACGCCGTGAGAACTCTCTCTCTATCTCGCTGCAGGGTCTCATGTTTCAGCTCCAGCAGACTCCGCACGCGCCACCGAAACGATGCCGTTTGCTCGAGAGTCATCCTGGGGAGGCCTCGGGTTGGCTCGTCCCTGCACCTTTGGCTAAGAAGGTGGAGTGTTCTGATGGACCAGGCCTGAGCCGTGTTTCCATTCCTGGAAGCTGGGTGCCAGGTCATTCTTCCCTGAACCTGGCCAGAGCATCAACGGTGGGGTGTGCATTTTACTGGCCATAGCACAGGACCCAGGATAAGAAACCAAGAGGGGCCTTTTAAGTCTATGTGCAACACATACACATACATGAATGCCTGTAATTAAGGACCAATGTCCCGTTTAGTAAAACATCACGCGGGCAGAACTGTCAATCTTCCCTCATGACTCTTGCACATGTTTGGTGGTGGGCGGGGGTGTTTAGCCAATAACAGCTCTTATTTCAGTCTTTGTGTTCTATTCTCTGGCAGCCTAAGACTCAACCTCTCAGTTACTTTGTGTTATATCTGCTGTTGGAGCCCGCCCCTCTCCTCTGCCTTGAGAAATCGCTCAAATGGCCTTGTCCTTTCTCCTCTTTGGACAACAAAAGGACAAACAGTAGGGTGTATTTTGCCACCACATGGTGGCAGCGTACTTGAGAATAAAACTATAAAACTAACAAGGAGAGCAGAATCATGTGGTCCTGTGCACTTGAATTTGCTCAGTCTCACTCCCACCTGGGCTCTAAGGCTGAGCACGTGACTCAGGCAGGGCCAATCAGCATAGTTTATCCTCTTGGCCCCTGTAATTGGTTCAGAGATGGATACAGGACCCAACCAATGAAATGAGACTCAATGCTTGACATTGGTTTGGAATTATTGAGGAAAAAAGCCCCCTTTGTACTGGAGTAGTTAAACTGATAGGAAATATGCGTGGAGCTACCAGAGGCCATTTGACCACAAGTCTGCTTGAGAATGATGCCAACACAAAGGAAAACAGATTACAAACATAGAGAACAAGTGCTTAGGACCTCCAAAGAGCACCTGGATCCAGCCAGGCCTGAAGCCTTTCCCCGGTACTCATCCATTGTGTGAGTCAGTTTTAGTTGAGTTTCTGTCACTCACAACTAAAAGAGACCTAAGTAACTCTGAGGAATGCCCTACGAATTCATCGGTAGTCAAGTTTTTGACCCAAGGGGTCTATCCCCTCTCTCTGCATCCGTAGCCTTCAATGCTTTCATCATCGTGTCCCTAATCACAGGGTATAGTTGTGACCTCTTCTCTTGTCTGCCTCCCCCAGAAGACCAGAGCTACCTGCCTTTTTCGTTTGTGTGTCCTCTAAGCCCTGTCTGGAGTCCAGAACCAACAGTTCCTAGGAGCCTACAATGGGGTCAGCCCATTCCCAACATTAATACTTCCCACCTCCTGAGAAAGGAGGTATCGCCATTCCCAAGTAACAGATAGGGAAACTGAGGCAGAGAGTGAACATATTCTTAAAAATTTAATAAGCGACAGACCCCAGATTCAACCCAGGCCTTTCTGATTTTCAAAGCATTGTTTGATGAATGCTTGCTGAATAAGTGAATGACTCCACAGGCTGACCTTGGCTTGGACCTGAGTGAAATTTTAGTGGCTGGTTCTCACCCACGGATCCTGATGTTGTAGAACCTTTGGAATTTTGCCAGGAAGTGCCATGAGGTCTGGAGTTCCTTGGACAGCTGGCCCACAGCTGACTTGGGGCCTCCTTCTCATCACCCCTTCTTGGCCCCCAACCCGCACCCCCCTGAACAGTGGGGCCTCCTATCCCTCTTTTCCCTAAACAGTGGCATGCCTGCCTCCTACAACAGCTCTCAAGTTTTGTTTTGTTTTGTTCCTTCCCAAACCCACCAGACCTCAATGCTGCTTGCTCCCCACCTAGGACCCCAGAAGACCTCAGCCTCTCTTCTCGGCAGCCTCTTTTCAATGCAGCTGTCCAAAGTCCCATGTTCCCCGGCTCCTGTTTGATGCTTCTCTCCTTCACCGAATCTGCATAGTCCCCATGCAAAGCCATGTCATCTTCCACCAGAAGTTCTCTTCTGCCTTGCTTGCTTCTATTCACTGTACAGATTGCTGAACAAATACACCTGCACAGGGACATCCCCCTGTGCCCCCACCCAGGTACGTCCGAGTCCCCATTTTACCTGTCCTTAGAGTTCTGCATTTCTCCTTAACACCATCCGATATACCTGTAATTACCTGCCTGTCTAATGCCCGCACAGCTATAGGCTGTGCACACCACGGGGACAGGGAAACTGCCCCACTGGCTCTCCAGGAGTCCCCACCCCTAGAACAGTACCTGACACACACTGAGAACTTCATAACTACTTACTGACTGGATGAATGAGTGGACTCAACTGGTCTGGGCTCAGATTTGGAGAATGTGGGCGGGTTCATGGTTGGCGCCGCCTCAGATTACAAACACGTCCACATCCCCCACACCTCCACCTGGCGCTGGAAGAGGGAGCACCACCCTTCTGCGGTGTGACTTGTCCCCTGGTCCGGGTTACCGTAAGCACACCTCCCACCCCCAGCCCTCCCCTGGCTGCTTCCCCTTCTCTGAGCTGAGGCCACTCTTCCTGTCTGTACAGAAATCCCTGTCTAACCTCTGCTCTCTCTCCCCTGAAAATCTCACTCTTTTCCACGCTTAAAGGAATAAGAAAGACAGCGCTGTGTTAAGCACTTGGTACGTTCCAGCTCATTTAATCCTCCCACAAACCCCGTAAGGCAAGGTACCATTATTTTCTCGTTTTACAGACGAGAAAACTGAGGCCCAGAAACATTCAGTTGTTCAAGGTCACACAGCTGGTAAGTGAGAGAACCAAACAGTCTGACCCCAGAAAAACCTCACTTAACCGCTGAACCATATATCCATAAATTCCCAACATTTTTGACTATGATTCATAATAAAAAGAATACCTTTGATATCACAACCAGTTCCCACATAGGCACTCACCCACAAAAGACTGAAACAAGGGTTTCATAAAGCAATACTGGCTTTGATTGTATGCTAGGCATTCTATTTCCTTAAAAAGAAACGATGGCCTTGACCCCAGGCAGTTATTGGCTGTACGCTGTCACTAGATATATGACATATTTGCATGTGTGACGCTGCTTTTTATTAGGTTTTTATGACACCTTGATTTTAGCCAACAAGACCTGTGTCAGATTTCTATCCTTTAGGATTTCTATCTCCTTCTTAAAGGAGAAAATAATAACTTTCTATTATTTTATGTCACTATATTTGTGGCCATTTGTTACAGCAGCAGCAAGATGCTAATACAGACACCCAAGAAACTCATAACGTTTGCTGCCTCCGGGAAGGGGAAATAGTTGAGGAACAGGAATGGGAAGGTACAGAGTGAAAACAGTAGCGTTTTGAACCATTGAATGTATTATTTTAACATGGATAGAATGTTTGGAGATTCCCTTCAGTCTCTTCTGAGCCCAGTCTACAAACTGTTGATCCACCGCAACCTCTTCCCAATAAAATAATTTTGCCATCTCAGCACGGATTTCTTTTCCTCCAGCTAATTCAGTCTGAACTTTCCTTCAGGAAAAGTGTTCCCACCCAGACTCTGTTCAGGGTGGGCATGTGACCCAGGCTCAGCCAATCAGAGTATTCTTCACCCAGCCACAGTGATTGGTTTAAGAGTAGACATGTGACCTAAGCCTAGCCAATGAAAATATTGCCCCTCCATGTGCACAGTGAATGGCTGAGTGGCCAGCATGTGATCCAAGAAGAATGAATCTTTAACAAGAAAGAATTGGAGTTGAACTCAGGAGTTTTGCTATAACTGCCAGCAAAGGAGGATATTGAACTAGCAAGGGGTAAACCTGGAGATGCTGAGTCCATCTTTGCCACCAGCTTGGGGAAAGGCCTGTCAGAAAGTGAAACCAGAGCCAAAAGACGGAAAGAGACTTCTGTCACTTTCCTGTCCAGGGACAGGACACCTGGATCCAGCTATGCTTGAAGCCACCCATAGTTCCAAAGGCTGATAAAATTCCTTTTGCAGCTTATGTGAGTTTGAGTTGTTTTTGTTTGCTTGTTTCTGGTCACGTACAACCCAAAAGCCACTGATATAGTCCTTATTTTGCAAATGGAGAAACAGAGACCCAGAGAAGGTGCATGACTCATACAAGTTCCTCAGGGAGTCAGTGGCATGGCTGGGACAGAGTTTGCTCCTAATTCTCTGTGCTGCCTTTACCTCCAGACCACAATTGGCCTTTCCCTATGCAAACACATAATCCTAGAATCCGATCTTTCCTTCCCTTCCCTTGGACCAGATCTCCTTTCCATGGGTAAGGGGGGGAAGTAAGGCATGCATGCCCCTCAACATAAACCAGAAAACGTTTTATAAGGCACCCCAAATCTCTACGTTCTGGGGGACGACATGGAGATAATATCCTCAAAACCTACCCAGTTCACACTCAGCATGGATGTGAAGTCTCAAGCTTGGATCTGGGTGCAAAATGGCACTTCGACCATCATGAAAATATGTTCAACCACTGCACCACAGGCCTGGATGGCTCCTACATTGGCAGGACATGGGTCCCAGGAGGGGGGATGGTTTGCTGGTGGAGCAGGACCTTCATAGGGTCCAGAATGTCAGGGAGAAGAAAGGGTCACCTGGAGAAAAAGAACAGATGTAAGCAGGGAACACGGTCCCGCTATTTCAAAAAACAAGTAAAGTTCAGGAACTGACCAATCAGAACAAATGTGGACAATACAAACCAATCAGAACAAATGTGGGCCACACACAAACCAATCAGAGCTGTCACCAAGCAAAACCAACTGACTTGGCTAAGAAGAACTGCAGGTAGAATCCTGCAGCTCTAGACCTGTTCTCTGAAAGACCGAAAATCATCGACGCTACTCCGAGTAAGCGCTTACTCCATGCTAGGGAGGGTCGTGCGCTTCACAGACATTAACCCAAACCATCCTCACTCCCAGCAACCTTCTGAAGTGAGTGCCACATTATGCCTCTTTCACAGGCGAAGAAACTGAGGCTCAGAGAGGTTAGTTCATGCGCCTGATTCAAATAGCTGATAGGTAGGAAAGTTGGCTTCAAACCCAGGTACTCAATAAAGCCCCCAGGCCGGCCTGGCGACATGATCGCGGGGCCCCACGCAAAAAGAAAATGTGGGGCGTTCTCGTTTAAAAATCATTAAGAATTTCAAGACCGTGACAGCAGAGTGTTAAACCCAATGCAGAGCCATTCTCAGCCTGCATGGGCCCCGGGTCACTGTGCGGGTCCCACCTGTGAAGCTGAGTCTGGCCCCAGCACTTTCCCAGGATGGGGAATGGCCTCCTGTAAAGCCATGGGCCACCCACGCTTGGATGAGCACTGTGCTGGAGACAGGAGGGGAGGGAGCACACCTTCTCCCCAGGCGGGGGGCGCTGAGGGGAGGTTTGGGCATAACAGTACCTACCAGAGCGGCACCTCGCCATTTCTCATGAGCGCCTCCCTAAGGAGTCGGTTTTAGACATCATCCCCCTAATTTCACCCCCCCGCCTCCGTGGAATTTGCACACCACACATGTACTGTGTATCTGTGTTTCATGCACAGAAGAGCGAGATTTTTCTTACCCCCCAAGGACCAGCGCACAGCGCTTTACTAGGTGGCTATGAGGATGAAGTAAGAGAAAACATTCAAGGTGCTCAGGACAGGGCATGGCACAACAGATGACAAGCTTCCCTGAATCTGCGCACTCTCGGTGACTGCCTCAACATCTGTGCATTGCTTCCCTGTGACATACCTGGCTTCACACTTCGGGAAAGCTGGCATCCGCTGGCCTAACTTCGGGGAGAGGCTGAAGTCCACCTACGCCTCGCAACGGCTCTGGATGGGAAAATCTTTGAGGTCTCACCCCAGAGGTGGCTGGGCCACGTCTCTGAAAGCCCAGGCAGGGCCAGGGAGCAGTGCCCCAGCCCCAGGCAGATGACCCAGGGAATTGAAGTTCAGAGTTGAAGAGTTCAAACCCAGTGCAGTTCATGAATGTTCCTGGGCCCCAAAGAGTAACCTGAGAAATTGTTTGTATCAGCGAGGAATGACTTAACTCTTGGCAAATCCTAGAAAACAGCCTCTCTTCCTGTTTCCAGAGGCCTTCCAAAGAAAAGAAACAGTTTGGGTTTTGCTCAGCTCTGTGGTGGACTGTGGGCTCCCACCCCATGCAACATGGGGGACGTGTGGGTAAGGTCTCAGCTCCCAGGAGCATCGGGAGGGGACGTTCAGGGACTGCAGACCAGGCTGTTTGGTTTTCTCTGGCTAAGGGGACTCTGAGTCAGCTTCAGAGACCACCGAGGGGTGGAAGGATCTTCAACACTGATCCCAGAATGTCTCCTCCAAACTGTACCTTCCAACGGAGTGGGGTTGGTCTCCCCACCCCGACCCCTCCCGTTCCCCTTCCCACCACCTGGCCTTTGCACATGCTGAGCCACCTTCTTGGAATGCCTTCCCTCCCCTGACAAAGTAAACCCGTCTGAACTGTCAGTACCCAGGGGGAGCTCTCCGTCCACCATGCGAAACCTTCCCTGGTCACCACAATGCAACAAAAGCTTTCTTTCTCTCCCTCAGCTTGCTACACAACTTAATGCTTCATTCATTAATCCAGCATTTTTTTTTTTTTTAAAGAAGCTGCTCTCAAGGCTTTTGGTCTCATGATCCCCTGCACACTCTTAACAAGCACAGAGGACCCCAAAGAATTTGTGTCTACATGGGTTATAGCTATTGACTTTTTACCATAGGAGAAATCGAAGCTGAGCCATTTTTAAAATACTTACTAATCTATGTGGGGGGAAAAAAACAAAACAACAAAACAATAGCGCACCCATTACTTGTTAGTAAGAGGGGGATGGCATCATCACATGTCCTGTAACCTGTGAAAACACCACTGCACACTTGTGAGAGAATGAGAATGGGAAAGGCAGAGAGCATCTTAGCACTGTTATATAAAAACAAATATAGGTCGTTTAGAATGGAAGGGAAGATAAAGCGCTTCTCAGATAAGGTCAAGTTAAAGGAGTTCATCATCACCAAGCCCCTATTATATGAAATGTTAAAGGGACTCATCTAAGAAAAAGAGGATAAAAAATATAACAGTAAAAAGATAGCAAACTCACAGATATTAACAACCACACCTAAAACAAAAGCAAACTAAGCAAACAGCTAGAACAGGAGCAGAAACACAGAAATGGAGATCACATGGAGGTTTAGCAACAGGGGAGTGGGAGGAGGGGAGTGGGAGGAGGAGAGAGGGAGAAAAGGTACAGAGAATAAGTAGCATAGATGG